>JAIPRK010000979.1:0-29219 GCA_025469195.1 Chaitophorus viminalis
ATCAAGGATTACTGCGTCACAGGTAAATACGGTTTTAGGTCAACATATGTTTATTATCCGAGCACATTCGTTTAGTATTGAAAAACATAATATTATGATGTTGTTATTGGGCAGGAGAAGGACCGTCAAAGAAAGCAGCAAAACGACAAGCAGCAATGTTAATGTATCACAGAATTGAAAATAATAATTAGGAAAGTGGTAGATATTTTATTTGTATGATGCAAAAGTCTACATAATTATAATATACAACAATTATATATTACATATAATTATATTATATGTGCGATTAATTTGTTCTTTTATTTTTCGAGTGGTAATTTTTCACTTAGGTTCGTATTAGAATATTATGATTGAATTGAGGGATGCATTTTTTGGCATTGAATTTGTCATAGTAAATGTAAGGAACATTGTGAATCTAAGCTTGCAACTAGCAAATATTTTAAAATTAAAAACAATTTATTCTTGTAAATGAATTCGTATATAATGTTAGAGCATCACCCGTGCCTTATAAAAATATTTGGAGATATTTTTGTGATTAGCTCAAGCATTTTTTTCTTTTTTTGGGTTGAATACAAATAGAGTAAGATACAGTGTTTCAATTTTACTTGTTTCTTAAAAGTCATTGTTCTTGACGTATTTGATGTACTTTGATATTTATATTTTCTTTAACATATTTCTTTTTATCTTAATTTTTAAGTTGTTTTAAGTTTTAACTATAAGCAAATTAAAAAGAAAAAAATACATATTCCTTAAAATTATCTACAAAGTTACTGATGTGTTGAGGGACTTGAATGCTGATATTTTTACCAATACTATTTACAAATTTTAATGTTTACGGATTATAAATTTAGATTTTAAAATTTCAATAATTGAACTGTCTATAATAAATTTAAATTATACATTTGAAATATTATATTGGATATTTATTAAAAATGTACTTATTTATTAATATATGAAGTGTGGTGTTAAATTTACTCCAATACGAAAATAATAATCGATATAACATGATAATATTATATGTAATTATTATCTTCAAACATTTTATAATTTTATATATTATTATATTGTAGCCTGTATCTACTCATTTAAATTTAAAATTCGTGAAGTATTAAAGTATGCAGACTTTAGGATAAATTCTTAGTAATAATAATAATAATAATAATAATAATAATAAAAGCTTATTAAATTTAAAATATTGTGTCTAATCAAACGTCGATAAAAAAAATTTTTATAAATAATTTTGATTAGTAGGTAATGTAAATGAATAACTTATGAAAACGAATAAGCGTATACATTATTTTAATTTTAGTGTCGTTTAATATTTTTTTCGACTCATAATTCCATTCTCATATGACCTATTTAGTCAAATAAAAAAATAGTCATTTCTCAATTTGGTCAACAAGAAATTAAATTGAAAAAATAAATCTTATTTGGTGTTACTGATGATCTCTACCAGCTATGGTTAAACAGAACCTATCGGATATCTGAACAATCACTGTTTTTTATATATAAAAAAAAAAAAAAAAAATTAAAAAATAAGCGTCAAGCGTTGCATAGTGTCTCGTACGACTTAACATCATGGTTATCATTATTATAATCATAAGAGCAGTGTTAAACTGTTACGCAAACCCGTCGGTAACCTTTCGCGGAGCCGCACGTATAAATACATAATCCACATACTTGTTCGTTTCTAATTGTCCTCTGTTCATCCCACTGAGCATAACAATTATTGATAACAATTATAAAATTAAACATTCTAGAGTCTAGAATCTAGACAATACAAAAAAAATAAATACATATCATAGGAAATTAAAATAATAGTATTGTACACTCATTTATACATTATTACTTATTTTATAATGTTCATTATTATTATTATTATTTTGATTTTATAAAAAAAGACAAAATGCGGCGGAATGGACGAGTAAACTATTTTTCTTTGCGTCTTGGCGATATTTCCTTTACGTCAGTAAATTTATGATGGGTAAGATAACGTATGAGTAATGTATGATAAGTATTTTAAGCATTATTTGCATAAAAATTTAATGTTCAATTTTGTGAATAATACTATTTATTTTATTTTTAAATGTATTTAAAGGAAGGATGAGAATACAAAAATTAAATACAAAGATACAATAATTATGGTATAACGTTTTAATAATAATAAACTATAATAGGTGATCAACAAAATTTTGATGAAAAAAATAGTTTTAGTCATAATTTATAAATATACATAATATTATGACCTACAAATTATGTAAAGTCTGTAAGACAGTGAAATATTTTATGGCAACCAACTAAATTAATTATACAATATAATATATATTGAAGAAATTGTTCATTTTGCATTGTCTGTGCACAGTGTTGACGATGACGATTGATGGGTTACAAGTTATTACAACGCTATCAGGCCTTTTTAGTGGGCAAAATGACCCAAGATCTTGGGTCCCAAGTGCCAAGTCCAATCGATTGAACAGCCTTAAAAATTATAATATACTGTAGTAAATAGTTATCAGATTAGAATCTTTGATCCTGATTTGTGTATATATAATCGAGAACGTGCAGGTATCGCAGAACTTACAATTTCTTTCTCGTAATTCAATTCTTCTCATGATTCAACATTTACTATAATGTTTCTCATCTAACATAACTGAAACTCTATACCAAAGGTTTCCAAACCTTGTACGATAGATCCATTCTTGAAATGTTTTAAATCTTGAAGACCCACGATAACTAATGACCTTTTTGGCATTTTTGATAAAACTAAATTTGGACTCTAATAAATGTTATAAATTAATAATATAAAAACACGGATAATATTATAACATAATATACTGGCATTCATTATGATTAGTGTTCATACAAATATTTTATGTTTATATTGTATTTTAAAATTAAACGCGATCCACTAAAAATATAATCAAGACCCACGGTTTGAGAATATCTGCTTTACACAGTTTTAGTAGTTGATAGCCTGTCTATCTAGAACGATTGGTCCTCTGTTCCGCCTTTCCATTGACCGGTTAAGGTAGGATCAACCTCGTGTTCTGACGTGGTGGTTCGTACTTACGATCACTGAGGATAATATGCGGCTGAATGGACAAGTGGGCATTTTCATTGCGCCTTACCAACGATTTACTTCAGTGTGATTTGATAAATATTTTAAACATTATTTGCATCAAAGTATGACGTGCAATTTTGTGATTGGAAGTGCAATTAATTACACTAATTTTCGGTTAAACTCTTTGTGTCACTCATCTCATACCGAGAGACAAGAGTACAGTTATTATATTAATAGAGACTAATTATTGTCCGTACAAAAATGAAAAAAAAAAAAAACGTCAAAACCCTGTATTGGCTTTAACGAGAAATTTTAAGAAAACGCATTTTTGTACAAATTAAATAGAAATATAATATTTATTACATCTCATAATAGATAATATTGATTTTAAGTCAAATAAATTCTATTGGCAGTGTCCATTACTACACAGTACACATATAAATACACCCAAACAGAGATATTATCTTTCCACTTATAATTCCAGTTATTTAAATAAACTTGGTTTACTTATTCAATATAATATTTTATATCTAGCAACTTGTTTGATTTGAATACATTTGTAAGATGGCGCTTTATATAGGCAATTTAGAGCCATTTTTAGTTTTTCGTATAATGCAATATTGTAAATAAATTTCGTCAAAATCAAAAATAATTGAACCTGCAATGTCAGAAATAATAATAATTTTGTTATTCTCCTAAATTAATTCAAAGTATGGAAGAGATACAATTTTGGTTTAACTTTTTATAAATTGTATGTTATAATACGAGTAGGTGATTAACAGAACTTTAATAAAAAAATAATCTTGGTCATAATTAAAGAGCCCATGATCATGCTTCAAATATTTACCACTCGTTTTAACCAGTATTTACGGTGAAGCTTCATTAATAAAAAAATATATTTTCATGTCTCATGCCTTCGGGACACAAAATATGAAGAGTTTTATCAAATAATTTAGATACAGCCAGTATAAAATAATTGGATTTATGTCTTTATCTAATATTTTATAATTCAACAAACGTACTTGACCAAACTTGTTTGTATCTAATGATCCAATACATATGACTATACATTTTCAACGTATAGTCAACTTCAATGTTAGTTGTTTCATATATGAATATCAATATTCTTTTCTCCTAAAAGGTGGTTTTTATTGAAGTGAATATGGACGACAGCGTACTTTCTTACAATGTGTCAAATCCTGGCGTTATATCCTCTCTTACTTATTATAGTATTATTATTGTATTTATCCGTTATCAATATATTCCTCCAGAAATGATTTAAATTCGATATTATTAATTTTTTTTTAAAGGAATAATAGTTAACAATAATGCTTTACATAAATATAAATATTAATGTCGACCTTTTGGTCGTTGGTCCAGACTGCATTATTTACCTTTGCATTAATCCGTTTTTATTTGAAAATCATTATAAAATACTCACATGTATATAGTATATAACTGTATAAGTAATAAGCCGCACTCGCATTGGATGCTCATTTGTATCGAAAACTCACAAATACTATTTACACATTTACTATCATAAAATAAAGTTTTGTTTCGGTGATATATTTTTGGAGTTCTATTCGCCGGGAACTCATACGAATTGGACTCGTTTACGAAAATTTTAATTTTCACATAATTATCTCCGAATTATGTTCGCACGTCAAAGCTCCAGATACAATATACGTACAAACAATTCGAAACCAGTCTGTGCGCTCCCATTGTATGTATTTGGTAAGTAGGTACCGTTCATAAGTGTACGTACGTGTTCGGACGATTCAAATTAATATGAAAACGCATTCAATGTGAGCGCGACCTAAACATGTTGTAAAAAATCGTTTTTCAAAATTGATTGGGTCATTGGGAATATGCCATTGATACCCTTTATCAACAAATAAGAAATTATAATTTGCGTTAACTAAAGAGAAAAGAACTATGCTAGTTGAATTTTTATAATTATCACTTCCGCTGTTGAAAGGAACTTGAATAACAATGTGCTTGCCATCTAACAAGTCCAAGTAATGAGGAAAATTTCAATTTTCTTCAAACTGGCATTCGATATCTAACCAACCTTATTCTATCAAAGGTATTTGGAATGACAAATACATTGTAATTATTAAAACTCATTTATTATATTTTTCTGAGCGAAGCGAGGAACTTACCTATTGGTTTTACTATAATTGATGTGTTTTAACTGCCTATTATATTATTTTAAAATAAAATATTTTGAGGAAAGTGGTCCTATACCTTATAATTTAAGATTTCATCATTTTTTTTTGCTTTTTTAATGCATGATGAATGTATGAATGGATATGTATGCAGCAGCACTTATTTGTAATTTACCTATTCATAGTTGATAGATATAAAAATATTATATTAAAATAATAAAAATAATTAAAATGAAAAAAGATAAAACAATAATAAATAATAATGTACTAAAATAAGTGTTATCAAATTAAAACTGTATAATGGATGAAAACTTATTGGAAACTGAAAGACAATAGAAAACTTATTGGTGGAAGTGGCACAGGACGAATATTGTAAACTTACATCAACGAATATGTTTTCATTGTTTTCAAATGGTAATATAGGTAATATCACTAATATATTAATATGGTATTTATCCAGACAAAAACTTAAAATCCGTTATTCGTTAGTCACTTAATTCTCACAGTGTAATATTAAAGAGAAACATCAAATAATGATATTTATTATTATTTGTTATGATAATTTTGTTTTTCCGTTAATTTCGTAGCCGCGTAGTATGATAAATTGATAACGATAGTGATTTGGCGGGTTTCGTATTCACTATTCATACAAACCGAACTGATAAAATTCAAGTAGATAATGCACAACGATATTAATATAGTACCTAATATTATTATTTAATAATTTTTTTTCTGAAGTTTTGAGTTTTTTACTCAAGTTTTAACCGAAAATTCACCAGCAGCAGCTCCGTGGAAGCGTTACCGTTGTGTGTGCTTTTATCCGTTCCGTGGAATCGCGTATTCATTTAACCGTTTGTGAGGAATCGTGTATTCGTGTGAGGTCGACGTGTAAGTATCGCAGTTAAAATTTCATCCGTCAGGCGTTGATCGAAATGTCTACCGACAATATTGACTTAGAAGAAATGGTCGAAAAGACCTTGGAATCAACTGGTGTTTTGTCAAAAATGAGAGTAAGTCTGAGATCGAGACAGCAGATTAATCAAAAGAAAACATTTATAGAGAACTGGGGTTAGCTTCTGGAAATCAAGTAAATTATTTATTTTGATTTGTAATACCTGCTTCATAAAAATAATCATTTGAATGGTAAATATTATGATGTACCTACAAAAAGTTTTGTATGCCAGTGTCAAAGATTATTTTACAGTTATATTTTAGCTATTTCATAACCCACAGTGTTTATTTTGTGTTAGTTAAAATGGTTGTTTTTAACTATGATTTTTAATAGAGTATATTTCCTACATTTGTTTTCTTTCTAATATTTTATAATGTTTGTCATTACTCATCATTTAATTTTATTCTTTATTTTACAGGCTGAACTCCGAGCAAATGTTTTCTGTGTTCTTGAAAAGGGTTCATCATTTCAGGTATTTTTACATTTGTTAAATAATTTCAAATTAATAATAATCAATGGACAATTCCATGATTTTCTATATTATAAATATGATATTCTTTAGTTAATAAAGTTAAATATGAATTAATTTAATATAATTATTATAATCAATTGTATTATATTATAAATGTTTATTGTTACAGAATAAACTATGCACAGATAAAGTCAATGACTTTGTGTCCATTAAAAACGGACCATTATTGTTATCTTTAGTTAAAGATCTGCTTGATTATTTAGAATTAACATTTACAACATCAGTATTTGAACCAGAAACTGGTGCTGGCCATCAGTATCAGTACATAGATAAGGATAATATTTTTGAAGACCTTTCACTTTCAAAAGGTTGGTAGTATCAAGTTTATATACATTAATATATCATATTTAATTTTATTTTCTTGGTTGAAGTGTATTATAGCTAATTGTTTTTAGATGATAAAAGACCTTTATTGCTGCAAATTCTTGAAACATATCAGTCACATTCTAAATCAGCAGATAACATTAAGGTTTGTTTTAAATGGAAAAAATTGTTGTTTTTTTAGGTATATATTATTTACATTATTTTTATTACTTTTTTTTCAGGACTGCAAAAAACAATTTGATGCTAAACCTTATGAAGGTTCTTCATTAGCACAAATATTAAAAAGTAACACTGAATCAGAGAAAACCGTATCCGATGATACACATAGAAGCTCATCACCTGTTAAAATCAATTTATTAGAACAAAATATACAATATAGCAATCTTGCAGCAAGTTCAGGATCTTTGTTAGCAACAAATTTTAATTTATCTGATAATACAAAATTGAAAGAAGTTGACAGTTGTGGTAAGTTAATACTTAATACTGAAAAATTACCTTACAAAGGTCAATCTATTTATCAATTTATTATTTAATGGGATTTTTATGTAAATTCATATTTTATTTTTATTTAATGAAATATTGGTATTATTACTTATTATTATGATATATTATATATATTATGATAGTAATTAGTTCTAATCAATTCTTAATTTTGGAAAAGCTGAAACATTCATGAGTATATTCACTCAAATGTATATATCACAAAATAAATTAATATACCTGTTAAATAATAATATTAATTTGACACATTATTTAATCATATTAAATTTGATAAAACAATAAGTCATATTATTTACATGTAAGTATTGGCCAAGTTGCATTTTAATAGTACAATAAGTTTTGGATTTATTATTATACGTCATAAAATTACTCTGTGTTTTAAGTCTACATGATCATACCTATGGGCGATGATAAGCAAAACTAAAGCAATTTGAAAGATTTTTAAAAATAGTTGAAGAAAATATTTTTCAGTTGATTTTAGTTTAAAATTGTAGGATCACAATCAAAGTATTCATCTGCAGTCAGCTAATGAAACAGGATAAAAAAGAAAATTTTGGTTGGTGTTAATACATAATCAGTTGAGGATAATATTAAATTTAATTATATCACATGGATTGTTTGTAATTTTTTTAAAATTATTTTATTAAATATTCCTTAAAATTTATTTAGTTTTAGTTGAACTGTACTAGATGCAAATTGTTGGCCCTCAGTCCTGATTTAGTCACAATTAAGAAGATACTTAACTGTTAATTTATTTTTAAGATTCAGATTATTATAAAAATTTTTTTCTGTATTTGCAGAGAGTTTAGATAATTCAAGTAAAAGTGATAACACTGATGAAGATGTAAAGGATATAAACTCCGATATAAAAAATAACAAAAATGAGTCAAGTTTAGAAGACATTGAGACTGATGAAAATGTTTCTTGCGGAAACGATAGTTTACCAAGTACTGATTTATCTGTAAGTTAATTTAATTATAAATAACCATTAAATTTGGGATTTGAAAATAATATAAAATCAAAATATCCATATTAATAATTAATAAATAAATGTTCTTAGCTTTTTATAATTTTAGCATAAATAATATATGAAAAAAATAAATTCTAATGTTACTAATTGATCACCATTAACCATTTATATAAAAAAAATTGTAACTTATATTTAACAATCATTTAATTAGTTTCAGACTCAAAATGACAGTCCTGAAATGATAAAACCACGTAACATACATCTTTGAACATTTTTAAGATAAAATTTAATTTTTGATGTATATTTTATTATTTTTTCACTTTTATACAACCAAATAATTTGTAGTTGAATATAAAATATTACAAATTTAAATAAACAAATATTAATAGTATGCACGACAGAAAGCTATAACTACAAGTAACACTCATGTGTCTTGAATTGGTTTAATGCATATTTTGTGACTCAGCCATTAGCCGTTCACCAAAGGACTTCGACACTAGACTCACGGTTTCCATATAACGATCCATACACATTGAAACACATTTCTAGGACATAAAAATTGTATTTTAAATTTACAATTTAATAAAAATATGATATGTATTATTTTTAATTTTACCTGTTCAGTACTGTCAAGTGAAGATCCTGGTTTTATTACACATTTATTGAAACACAATCGACTCATTTTCTGAAAGTAGTAATTGATTAAATTATTATATAATCAGTATAAAATTACATTGTGAATAAATTAAAGTATTTAATTAATTAATAATACTCTTAGTTAGATTTTTACAACATATTTAGAAGTTAGAACATTTTTGAGAATGATTTCCATATTCAGGCATGGTTTATATAATTATATATACATCAATTGGTTAAATTGTTTATACTCATTACTTGTTTTTGGATGGTTGACTAAAGCTAAGTTATTCTCAAATCATAGTTTCAGTTAAATATTGTTTTTAAAATTTTTTTTTTTTAGCAATATAACTTTATTAATTAATAATTATTGTAATATGTAATGGATTAGGAATAATGATTAACAATTAAAAACATGTTTTAGAACATAGCTGAAATAATGATTTTACAAACAGGAGCTATTAATAAAATTGATTTTAGTTCTTGTTTAAACTTATTTTACAATAGCAATGAACAACAGACACGATAAAAGTCAAATAATTAGATTTTTTAATAATATATACCTAATTAAGTTTATTTTTTAAATGGTAACCTCTATTTTGATTCAGAGTATGTTACATAATTTCTGATTTAAAAGTATCTACAGTAAAATATGAATTTTATAATAAAAATATAAAAACTTTAGAAAACCAAAAATAATACAATCAAAGAAAAGTTAATGAAAAGAAGTCTGTAATACAAATGTAAATTCAGATAAAATATTATAAATATTGTACAGGCTGTATCAAAAGGTATGGTTACTTAAATAATGGCTTTAGTTCTACATTTATTTTTCAAATGAGTATTGTTTGTACATTATTATTTACAGTTTTATATTAAAAAAAAAACAATGGTACAATATGCAAATATCATTTTTGAAGGCAGGCTTAATAAATATCTACTATCATGATTATAGTAAATACTATCCATTGGAAAGTGAAAAATGTTTAAGGAAGTAGAATGGAAAACGACTCAAAATTAGATATTTCAGAAAAAGTGTAAGTTTTTTTTTTTTGCACAGCATAAGAAGGCTATCTGTATATTATTGACATGTATTAAAAATGTGGTGTGTACCCACACAACGTTTACAGTAAATGACATATAATTATATTTTTATTAAATGTTGAAATGCAATGAAGGGATAATGTCAAGTTTTAATTACCGTCAATAGGAGTTCAATATTTTCTAACGCTACTTGCTGTTTCAATTTATCCACGAGCTCTTCTTGTGACATCTTGGATCCGTCCATAGTATTTATTCGGACGGTTCCTAAGGTCGTTGAAATATTATTCTAAAAAATGGACACTTTCGGAGGAGAATAACAAAAGTTATCAAGGCGGGATGAAGAGGTAGTTATTTAAGAGAACGAAATGTGTGAATGTAATATTGTGATAGCAAAAAATTTATCAATTCGATCTGCGAACAAGAAAGAGATCAAACGACATAACCTCAATTGTGTGTGTCAAAGACGTCGCAAGCACGTCCGGCCGTTGATTTCTTCTTCCATTGTCCGTGAGGTCCCGGGATTCCGGAATAGTTTTTTTTTACACTCCCTTGGATTTCAAAACCTTACAGACGTACCGTCGTTTTCACGATCATAATATTGACAAAAATCATGACAGTATCGTGAAATTTCATTTTTAGCTGATATTTCTCACTTAATCGTGTTCTACATACTCTGCCAGTCCGTCGTTTGTCGGCGGAATAGCAGAACTAATTAACAATACCTAGTAAGTACTTATAATATCCTCAAAGGAATCACAAAAAACGCACGCATCAAATTAAATAAACTTGCGACAAAGGAGAAAAAATCGGTAAATCGTCAAACAACAAAATATTGTGATTAACTAGTGTCATTGTAGTTGAAAGAAAAATGATTGAGGCCCTGAGTAAACAATCTCACGTATTTCATGAATTATAACTATAATTTAATATAATAAAATTAAAGTTTTGGTTTTTTCTAGTAGGTACTTAATTTTATAATCATTAACGTTGGATTATCTGTCTAACCTGTGCAGTGGCGTAGTGAAGTATTAAAATTCTTCGGGAAAAGCAAACATATTTTACAATATTAATTAGGTATGTTATTTATTCAATATTTTTTCTAATTTCATCTAAAATAAAAAATTCAATTCAATTCAATCATTAAATGTGACTGATAAAAATAATATATGCTGGAAATATTAAAGATAATACAAAATCAGTTTTTTATATTTAATTATAAATATGCAATTTTTACACAAAATAAATCAAACTATAAATGAAAAATTGAAAAACTTCGTTTCTATTATTCTTTTTTTTATTTTTTCATAGTTTTTATTATAAATTATTATTTCATTTGTATGATATTGATGGACATATAGCATCATACTGTCACATCTATTGTCATATTAATAAATTATGTTTGGTTTTTTGGTGAATTATAAGAGTAGATATGATATTATTATAATTAATATGGAATATGAAGCAGGTTTCCACTTGCCATGTTCTAGTCATGATAACATGTTATTTACATCATTGTGGTCTGTGGTAATTAGTTTATTTTGAAGGCTATGCATGTATTGAACTTTAAAACTAATATAACCTCAATGGACCATCCACCATTAAAAAAATTTGGCAACCATCCTTAAAAATCACGGTTACTACGCTACTGAATCTGTGGTTAGATATTCAATTGCCACCGAAAAAATTATCCAAAAATATTTTAAGTAACTATTTTGTAAGTCATTTTTAAGTTAACACATTCTTCAGCTTAGGTTTATTATTAGTTTTTCAACATAGGTATTATATAATAGTATGTTTTTTAGCTGGAAGCAACATTTTTTTTCGACGTGACTTGATATAGTCGTTTTTGTATTGTGAATTCAATGTATCGATAAAGTGATAATGATGGTAATGAAATTGGGCTCCAAAAGTTCTGTTAGATCACCAGAAATTTTTTTTTGTCAAAAACAATTATATAGAATAATTTTCGCTTCATTACATTATAATGAAAAAATAAACGTAGCGTGCTTAACGATATTTTCGTCGCTGTTCGCGAAAATGTTACTACATGAATCATAATAATAGGCCGCAATCCCCTAGATCCTAAATTTACATATCTATACTAAATTTGTTGTTTTTTTGTGCAGCGTAGAATATATCATATAGCGTGCTTAGTTTTAAATGAAAAATATCCTAAAATAATCTCAATTTTTTTTTATAATTTCGTATTTTAATGGGCTATAGAAATGACGATGACTTTGTAATTAGGTTATCAATATTAAATAATTATAAGCTAATGAAATACTTATTGATAAATTTTGTCACACAGTCTAGGTTTTAAAGTTGTATACATATATTGCATATATAAAGTTTACTCTGTTTATTCAATCCAGTTACTATTGTCTATTAGGTTTTATTATTTGTATGTTTTATCATACAAACAGTTATAATTGTATGGATGCTGCAGTGCGTGTTGCTGTAGCCGTAAAAACGATATTAGTAATTGCCTAAACAATTTGATTGATTAAATTTATACTATACATAATGAACATCTAAATATAAGAATAAATAAATAAAAAATATCGATTCACCCAGTTCAGAACCTAATAATGACATTATCTAAAATTATTCAGTGTTGGTACATTTAATCTATGTAATAAAATTATGATTTAAATATTACAGTTATGGAGGATGAAATGAACATGGCTTTGGCCGTTTCTTTAATACAAAATAAACCTATTGGAATGGATATAGTAGATTACGTTACTAGCGTTCAGTCTAAAATTATGGAAAAAGAAACCGAGCTATTTTTTCAGGTAAGTTAAGCGATTAATCTCGAATGAAATCAATAATCATGTATAATATCATAATTCTCTATGATGTTAAAAGAAATTTTAAATATTTTAAATTAAGTTGAGACTATTATTTAGACTCTGCAAGATGTATCTGAAGGTTATATTATATTATGATATCTTACAATTTTTTGTCTATAATTATTTTTCTTGTACAAATAAATTTAATTATAATAATGATTAAATTATACATTTTGTTTTTAAAATGACATGACTTTAAAGTTTATGATTTGTGAAAATTATTATCTAAAGATATATGAATACATAGTTAGTTTTCTTGATGCTTATTTCTTTAATTTTTTAAAATGTCTCGTTTAAATAAATAAAATGAGAATAAAAAATAACTATTATAATATTTATAGTGAAAATTAACTTTTATACAGAGTATATAAGATTATTAAAATATTGTCAATAACCTAACTTAACCTATTTATTAATTTATTTAGGAATTTCTGGGTGAATCTGAATCGAATAAGTCATATATTCAACGATCTGATGAAGGAGATAAACTCCAATATTCTGACAGTTCCAAATTGAATAAAAACGTTGGTAATGTTGGTACGTTTGTAATTGGTATTAGTTAATATGTTAATAAAAAAAGGAAATAATTTGAAATAGACTTGGTAAGAAATTAACACAAAATGTTAATATTTTGAAAAATGAAGTCGACGAGTTAGATATTTTTTAAAAAATATTAGGTATAGAATAAACCTAGGGTTATTAGTATTAGTCACTTTGTATATATTTTTTTTTTCACTTTTTATGCATGACAACCTATAGTGGTAAATGTATATATAGATTTGTATATAGTTTGAGATTTTCTATGGGTTGTTACTTTATTGTGTTGGATTATAAAATGGTTTCAACAGTATACATTTAATATCAAACTTAAAATTGATATAAAAATATACATAATTAATTTTATTATTTTTTTATTATAATACATTTTCTTATTTTAAATAATTATTTAGTATTTAATTTATATGTTGATGGTTAGTATTGCATTAAAGTGTCTTGTATTTTTATATAACATAAATGTCCTTTAGAAAAAGGTTAAAAAATGATAGATCCAACTTGTATCATTGCGTACCTATTAAATATATTGTGTTATACACAAATTATACGCATTGTACATTTATAATTAATTATATTAATTATAGTTATTTATACCATATTTATTCCCACTTAAAAAATCAAATTATCTGGTTTGACTGCCAAATCCTACATCTATGAAAGTTGAAATTCTGTGATAATTTTATGTAACGCTCTTTATAAATATTATACTATTGTACTTGAATTATAAATCTTAATTTATGAATATTATCCTTTAAAATAATTTGTTAGATAGGTAGATACATAATATACCTATTATAATGCACTGCAATAATAACTACAATAATAATGTTATAATGATACAATAATATCAAAAATATAATAAATAACTATTGTTTTAGATTATAATATTACGTGGCTTGCAGATAAAGACAGTAACCCTGATTGCGAAATACCTTCAGTTAGCAATTGTACAAATAACTTTGTTCAAAATTCAAATACATGTTTTATTCAACCTGTCATAACTATGAAAACTTTGAATGATATAATAAAGACACCAATCGATTCTGGTTTTCACTCATACAATTGGAAAATTGGTTCTCAGAATATCAATCAAAATTCTGTTGTAACAATGTCACAGTCAATTCAAGGAGCTTTAGATATTCTTTTATACACGTTATTCGACAGTTCAAAATTACTAGATGTGGTCTCGAATTGGGATGATTGTAATAATCTTGTGAGATATTTTGTCGAATTAGTAGCTAGAATGGCAGAGAATAATGAATTTGCCTTTACATGTCGTGATCATGTGATGAATTTTGTTCAAAATACGGCATTTAAAATCTTAGACGATCATGAGTTATTTGATGTAAGTGTTAGACTAAAAATTAAATGTTATGATTATATACAATTTATTACATTTTTGAAAATATTTAATTTGAAATATCTAATATATTTCGGTTATTCAAAATCTTTAAGTTATTTGTATATGTTTTTTTTCAGAGTATCGTTGTCGAATATCAATGTAATTTACTCGCTAAGTTTTGTTATGACAAATATATTAGATGGGATATTATAACCTTACTCATTAATCGTCTAAAGATTGATATTCAGATTGTGCCCGGTTATAGTTCCCTTCGAAGCATTTTTTATACTTTTCATCTAATAGATAAGTTGTTAATTAATGTTGATTTTTGTGTTAACGAACCTACCCAAAATCAGAATAATTTAACTGAACTGTGGAAAATAAAATTTAATGTGAAGAATAAAGATGAAAATGAAAATGAATCTATGGATCGAATGAAAAAAGAATGGAAAAGTTCATTGGAATACATTTCAATGGAAGCATTAAAAAAAAATGTATTTTTGGTCAGTATAAGAGCCAACCAGTGTTTAGAGTCCCTACAATTAATAATACCTACGTAATATTATTTAATTTAAAATGTTCTACTCTTTTTTTTTTCTTTTCTTTATATAAATCCGAATGAATAACCTTTACTAAAATAATGTTTAACTTGGTCCTTTGATTTCGTAAAAAGAATATAAAAAATCATAAAACGTAAAACAGTTTTTAATTTAATAATTTCTTTTACAAATAAATGTTCGATTGTTTAATTCACATAAATGTATAAAACAAAAATAACGTAATAACAATTTATATACATTTTTAGTTATAACACGCAACTTATTTGTTATGAGTGATTTTAAAACGTAGATGGTTTCAAATAATAGGCAGTTGATTTTGTATCTTAATGGGTTTTAAGATTCAATGGAATCGAAATTGGACATTTTTGAATGGGCTCCGACTCGCAGGATGTAACGGTGGCGAATCGGAAGATAAATGTTATTTATCTTCGTGGTCAACGCTGATTGAAGGTTTTGTTAGGTCCATCATAGGAACATTATCCTAAATAAAAATTAGTAAATATTTATTAGTAATATTTGTGTATGGTTATATATATTGTATAGTTATATGTACATAATACATGAATAATTAGTTTTAGTAAAAGTTTAATAGTTTAAATAGTTAATTTGTAATTAATGCTACTGTGCAGGTAAAAATGTCGTATAGTTACATAATATTTATTTCTTATATGTATTGAACTTTCGTCATAAGATCTGACCTATACAAAATCATAATAATATTATAACTTACAATTTGACTGGTAACGTGATTTATATGCATCGGAGCTGGTACGTATGTAGTGATTGGTGAGCAACCATTACACGTTCGTTTTAACGTGGCTTTATGTTTGGTACCATCACACCGTATGGCGTATCTCAATTCTTCAGCCATTTCCGTACAAACAGATTGTTGCTGAAATTTAAATTTAACAAAAAAATTATACCTTTATTGAATCCTAAAATATTTGAATGAATAAAATTACTTGGTCTGTTGATTTTTTTTTGGAATGCCAGCAGAATTCTAATATTGCAATGATAACGGCAACGGTAAGCCCGCACAAAACAAATACAAACACTCCACCTAATCATAGAAAATTCATATTGATAAATAATTAATTACAAAATATAGATTTTTAATACTAATTTAATATACGAACTATTTTAATAAGTTTAGGGGTAGGCCACATTTTTGTAGGAAAAAGTCATTTTTTTTTAAACATTTTTAATCGTGTAGTAATTATTATAATATTTCTTATAAGTGACGTTAAGTCTTACATTAAGAAAATAATACAATTTTATTTCATTATATTAATATAATTTTTTTTATATGAGGAAAAAACATCTTGATGTTAAGGCATATCCTAAAGAACCGTAATCTAGTCCCAAATTTTCAATATTATTACAAGAAGTTAATTATTAAATATTACATAACTTTTTATAAATTTATGATATTTAAAACATAAAAATATAAATTAATGCATTGTTTAATTATGTTTTTATCTTATAAGTTATATTAGATATTGCTAACTCTTCTAATAATAATGTCTAATACATTCAAAATGATGTCAAATACAAATAATGTACCATACATTATTTGTACTTGTTAAATTTATAAATCATAATAGTACTAATATAATAATTTACTGGATTTTTAATTTTTCATACTTACCAAGATCATTAAGATCCAAAGGTTTTGGTTTGAACTCTTTCACTTTCTCGTCTTTAATGCATATATCAGCAGCATTTTTCCACCATTTGTCATATAACATTTGAATCACGCCTTTTTCCTGAAGTTCTAATACGGCCAACGATAGTTTGTCTCTCCAAACTGAACCTTTTGGTGTTGCGATACCATAACCCTTGGAATCTAGAAGACCACTGATCTGCGTTAAATTGCAGTCTCTCTGTACGGCATAATCTATCATTGTCGATTCCATTAAAAAAGCATAATTTCCACCGAGAACTTTTTTGGTGCCTTCATCATAGGTCGATACAAATACTGATGGATATTTTTCCATAAACTTCCACATCTTTTGATAAATAGGAATTTTCGAATCCTGAAGGACACACATGTTTATAATGATCAATATAAAAGCGTATGATTTTTTTTCTTGTTATTATATAGGCAATTTAAATATTACTGCTACCGTTAAAACAATATTATTAACGAAAATACTGTGGGGGTTCTATACAGAATAGAGACAAATCAAGAATGGGATGGTCATAGTAATCAGGGATGATTCCTCGATTATCAGAAAAAAAAACTCTATGTATGCGTGTATGTACATAATTAACACTCAAAAACTTGTTATTCTGTTAACGTATGATTTCCCACAATTTATGACCAATTATTAAATAGTATAAAAGTATTAAATAGTTCATAGTATTTTATATCATCGAAATTATTTAATACTTACTCTGAAAAATGACATGGTCGAACCTCCTTCCAGGGTTCCAAATGCAATTTTTTCTTGCGATGACAATTCCGCGACGTTTTGAATGGGTTTCTGTAATCGCTCGACTGTTCTCAATGCTGTCAAGTTGGCAGTGTAAGATGGTATTATTATTATCGTAAAGAACCACCATATACCTCCGAGAATCCTAGCGGAAGTCGCCTACAAACATAATTAACTTGTAAATGATAAAGCTATGAATACTTGGTCATTATTCAAAAAAGGGGCACACTTTTCGGAAAGCAAGCCGAAAAGAGCACAAAAATATCTTTTTAGTAAGTATCATATCCTTTTAAATAAAAGTCTAAAACAACACACTAATAGACTTATAGACTAAATATTATTTTACCTAGAATAATTACAAAATTTAACTCAAATTCTGATATTATTAATTTGATTTATTTTGTCTTCAAGCTACCTAACCTACCTTTGGAGTGATGCCTGCGTCTTGTTTCAACGACACGCCCGCGACAAACCAAAAACAGTTTGATATGGTGAAACGGCTCTCGCGGTAATTCTCCTCGGTGTGTGACTGCCATTCGTACGGAGAGAACCTGGCCAGAAAGAAGAGCGAAAAACTCACGGCCATGTAGGCCAGGAACATAAAGCTCCAGACACTGGTCGCTAAGGGATTTAAGAAAGCGAACAATTTGGACGGTTCATTACTCGGCACCTGCAAACAAGAACGAGAAACAAACGCGTTGTTTAAAGTAGTTGTGGGATTTTGTTGATTATATTTTTACTTACAGGTCTTTGTTGAGTGGTTTTTTTACCACTCGTGTAATAGGGAAAGTAAATTAAGCGTGGTAATAAAACGCTCTAGGGAATCACAAACTTTTTAGATTTTAAGTGATGATTGTAAAAGTTTGCAGTAGTTTGTCTTTTTTATTTACCGAACTACATAATATTATAATGTATATATTATTCTTATAATAATATAAATTAAATTCGTCTTTGTCTATACTACCTCGCGCGCTATGCAGATCAACCGTATTTCATTGACTTTAATTGATTTATATTATGTCTAGTGATTTTTTTTTATTTTTCTTTATCAATAACGCGTACTTACCTTAAACAATATGCCTATACCCATGTTCATAAACGGTTTAGTGAAGTCAACAACGCTCTCCCGAGCGTAGTTAATAGTCATCGAAGCCATAGCTAGGTCGGCTTTCTGAAACACGAAACAAATTTTTGACCATAGCGAATAACGCATTAACATCATATCATTATTATTGTATATTATAATAGTATTATCTCTGTATACTGCCTACATAGAGTATATTATATTATTACCTTGTCAATGAGTTCCCTAACTATGCCGTTCCACTGTTTTGTCGTGGGATCGTAAGCTCCGTACTTGTTATCGGGTACTAATGTAATTGCATAGTGGAATCCAACTTGAGACGCTATTCTGTGAAGCAGATCAATACAGAATCCTTCGTACTTGGAGTTACCCGTAAGGTTTTTGTCTTCTTTGATCATTACGTAAGGTTTTTCCTGGCAAAAAGCATTAATAGTAGTAGTGTTATTGCGAAACTAAACGTGTGCAACTCAACAACGACACGTCATCGACACCGAATCAATATAAATCGCATTTTATTATGTTGCAGCAGTGTCATGAGATGTTCCTCCCCCCCCCCGTCACAGTTAGCCTGCAATTATGTGATTTACAACGGGGAAGCCGAAATAGTTACAATGTATGTTATTCTTACTATTTCGAAATATTTGTCGCGTACAATACGTTTGAATCGATCGCTTTTTGTGTGTACTTAATTTATGTTGTCTATTATTACATCAGTTTGTTGTGTGTATAATATAGTGATGTACCTAGTAATGCAATTTAAAACCACCGGAACAGGAAAATACAGCTGATGTACCACAAAATAGAACCAACGCATTAAGCATGAAAATGTTCACAGGGTGAGCTATTAGTATACGGCCGGAATATTTCTATGGTGGACGGTGGTGCGACGCAGAGCGCTTCCCTGCCATGTCCCCGGTACCACTAAAGCATCATTTTAATATCTTCAAAAAGTACGAGAAACTCGGTTAATAATCTTCAAAGTTAATTTATTTCATCGAATGATGAATTTATTACCTATGATACCTATATTTTAATGTAAATTTATATTTTTAGTTATTTAATTTTTATTTCAGAACTTTGTATAAGATTTCATTAAATAGAAATCAATGTTGGTTTGACTTAGTTAATTGGCTTTGTACAGTTTTTGTAAAATAATTGAATAATTCTTTATTAATTTTTAATCCACCAAAAAATATTTTTACACCCGTCAGATTTATTTTGATTGATTTTGAAACGAATCAAATGAAAATAAACAAATAAATCTATAAGTTTTAATAAATAAAAGGTAAATATAAATGATTTGTAATTTGTCAAAGGCTGTCAATATAGAAAATAAGTTAACATAAAATGCTTGAATATGCGTATTATTTGATGACTATAATGCGAGTTACAATATGGATAGTTTTTGAAGTTTACAAATTACAAACCCGTAAAATATTGAATTTTTTTTCTGTTAATTGTTACATTGATCGAAGTAGCACTGCCATCCCATCAAACTATAGAAATATAATTGGTAAACGTTATGTATTGTATATTATTAATTAAATATTTAATACTTGTGACTTTCGGTAGGTTTATAATAATGTTTATAAGTACAAACAATTTATATTCGTTTAATAATAAAAACAAAAATTTAAACATTACAATTTATTATGAAACTAAGGTAGCGAAAATAATTAAAAGAAACAATCAACACTTGTAGATTACAGGTCTTATATAGTGTTTTGTTATTTTCATTAATGCAATTATTGATGACCACGATATATCTATAGATTATTATTGTTGAACCATTAACAGGATTAACTGTTGATGTATAAGAAGTAACCAAATGCCTAAATATAGTATATTTTAAAAGGCATAGTAATCATTTATTTTCTATTTAATACAATTTGTGATGTTTGTCCGAAAGCCCTGAACATTTAACATAATAATATGCTGTTATATTAATAATTCGTAAAAGTTTAGCTATAGCCATACTAAAAAAAAAAAAATTACAAAAGCCGTTGATTACAGCGGAATATTATGTTGAATAATACGATGGTAATATTATTATTTACTTGTACGTTTTTGGAAACTATAAATAATAAATATGTTTTTTCGCATTAAAAGACGATTAATATACATATTTTAAAAGCTTTTTAAACAATTTTTAATTATTCTATTCAGTACTTAAGAGTTTTCGAGTTTTCAGATAGAACAGAATGGTACCTCATCGAGAAGAATAATTTATGTGATGATCTTCTGTTGTCTTACGCAAAACTAAACGAAGAAAAAACGATTTAAAAACATTTCAATTACAAATTTCTAAATGATATGTATAATAATTGTGTGCATCATGTTGCCTGCAAGACAATTTGAAAAATAAAAAGATTAATTTTTTAATATATACTAAAAAATAGACTAACGGCGAGCGAGCGTAGTTAAAATATCCGGAAGTCAATATCAACGGTAAGGATAAAAAGCGCATAACGATATAAAATTAAGGATAACATGCGTTACACGAGATACAATTAAGGATAACCGAGTCTTTTACGTATTTGAAACGAACAATATAGCTCTAGGTTAACCGTTGTCGAAACTTCCAAAATAAAAATACTTCACACTTGCAGCTACCATTATGCCTATTATACTATTATTGTGACCAGTATGCGTGTATGCGTGCGAAATACGGTGTTGTTACATCCAACCAAAGGGACGAAGAAAAAGTTGAGGAAAGCACATCCACGAAATCTAAACGTGTTGGAAGTATAACAATAGACGGAAAAACACGGATTTTTATATACAATATAATTTAGTAAAATGTACTTTTAGGGAAAACGGCTGGAGTGGACTTGTTGGGTTGTGTT
Organism: Chaitophorus viminalis; assembly: GCA_025469195.1. Classification (NCBI taxonomy): domain Eukaryota; kingdom Metazoa; phylum Arthropoda; class Insecta; order Hemiptera; family Aphididae; genus Chaitophorus; species Chaitophorus viminalis. Next base: position 21,863 of record JAIPRK010000979.1, read on the forward strand.
TGGCTAGTTGACAGAAGCAGTAGTAGTCAAAATTTGCCAGTTAAACATTGGTCACGAGGAAGGAAAATTTACAATCCTTCTCTGTACTTCTAGAGATAATATTATGTGTTCTTGTGTGTCAAGTTTAGTGATTCACGAAAAGAAAATGTGTCGAAAATTATGAATTTAGAACGATGCACTCAATAAAATATATTTTACGTTAATATTAATTTTTTTAAAAAATGTTTATTTATTTTTATTCGGAAAAAATACATATGTCTATTGTCACTGTTTAACATGCACTTATTGATTATTGAGTGTGTATGTATATTTGTGTTTGTTGATGACCAGACTTTGATTTGGTTTTTATTTCCTACGGCTTCTTCAACCGACTTTTTTCATTAAATCCATATTGCTTGTAAAACACATATATACACGCCTAAGTACAGTATATTGATGGGTTGAAATAAAATCGTTTTTTCATTTTCAAAACGTAATTAGTGCGGCCTTTTGATGTTGGTAATGTTTTTTATTATTGATTTTTTTTTTTCAAACATCCTAGGTCGAACGAAATCGTGACATTATTCTCGTTAGGATTTACCATCATTATTATTGCAATTTGCAACTATTATTATAATTATTTACTTTTCAGATTTATATCTTGTGCGAAATTATTTTTACCTGTAGTGACTGCCATTATAATGATGTACAAGGTAAAGGGGTATAAATAATGAAGATAGTATATTAAAAGCAAATTATAATAATTCTCCTATAGAATAAACCAAATTTATAATTGATGCGTTTAAAATAAAAAACGTCGTAGGTATAAAAAAAATTTAAAACGACCACTCGTAATGCATATACATTTTGTTTGTGTATTCTGTTTATAATAATACAATGTTACCAATATTTGTATATTATTAGGTCGTTTTTTAGTACTTATAATCAGGGCTGGGCAGTACGTTGGATGCTAGTATTTAAGATATGTATCTGTGGTACAATTGTATCTTGTATCGAGTTATATTATCTTAATGTATCATATACCGTATATTTAAATACTTTTTTTACTTATATCTAATATCTTTCTACGATTAAAGATACTAGATACATTTAAAAAGTATGTAATAATAATTATTAATAACTTAGATTAAATTAACTAGTGTCGTATAATACACGATGTTATTACTTATAATTAACATGTTATAATATATTGTCATAATTTGTAGGCATTCACTCGATAAAAATACAACGTACACAATAATGTATTTCTAACGTTGGCTCCCAGAAACAATAAGTGATCGGGGGGAAAAAAATTCAATATTAGTGAAATAAACAGTAGTGTGAAATTTTTTGAAAATTGAATCTCATTCAAGTAAAGGATCAGAAGAGTCATTTATTATTTTTGTTTTTTTGAGACAGATCAGTCAAGTAACGAACTTGGATTTATAAGTTTTTCAAATGATAAAAATAAATCACTTAGTTGCGCTTAAATAATTATTCAAAAATAAAAAAAATATTTATAAAATATTAACCTCTTCTTGAAAGACTATTTTCTTTTGCTGAGCTCATTCATTCTCTATATAGATCTAGTATGTCAAATGATACTTTCAAAAAATTATTAGTCTCTTTAAAAGGAAACTATGAATTTATTTTAAAACATTGTATATAAATTACTTTCGCTATAATACTATTTATAATTTACTTAAGTGTTATCATTTAACAATTAATATATACATTGCTAATTTATAAATACATATTTTTTTATTGTACACTTAATTTAAATGAATAAATAAATATTTATAAATGTTAGTAAATGTTAAAAAATTAAAAGATTGATAATATTGAGAAAAATTTTTTAGCATCGTTTACATTGTGTATTAGGTACACAAAACTAACTTTTTTGAAGAGATTGCGATATATAATTAGATTATAATTGAACACCATGGTTATAATCCTGGAGAAAATGATAATCACTTTTATGTGGTTCGATAATTTCAGTTGATTCTATAGCTTCTATTTCAACATTGTTATATTTTATAATCGTATAGAGCTAAAACAAAACCTTATGTAAAATGTTAAGTATAACTTACATAAAATATTTCCAAAACGGATTGCACTTCATACACATAAAACCCATTTACGGGTGTTGTAGTACAATATTAGGTACATTATTATAACCATTCAGTCTGTTAAAATGATTTAAATAAGTGTACACTTAAATGTTGCACGTGATTATTGTGAAAAATCAATCGCATTATTTCAACGTGTTCGACGCAGGTTCAAATCACACATTAATGGTTTGCCAAAACGTTTGGTACAATCAGTGATTATTACTCTCTCTCTCTCTCTCTTTCTGTCCAACGAATTCAATGTTTTACCCAACGCACATTAACTGGAAATTATAAACAATATCTTTATCAAACCGCACGTTGAACTATAATTCACGTCGAAAATGCACATTTTCGCTCTAAGCTATCGTGGTTATCTATCCGTGCGATTTTCGTTTGCGATTATCACGTGCGCGTGTAATAATAACAGATGACGTGCGCCACGTTTTTGCGGACAAAAGAAAACGGTATGTATGGAACACGGGGTCGTCGTACAACCGATAACTTTTCGCGGAGCACACGGAAACACGCGGACTTTCAGTTGCCGAACAGTAAATTGTTTTGAGCTCTTTTGCACGACGACGGGATGACTGATGAAAAAACGAAAAAGCATGTTAAAATCTTTCCAGCGTGAATACAGTATAAATCGGTAACCGTCGCCGTCGGGCAACTGCAGTACGTGTGTGTTTGTATTGTAACGTTTTATGTTCGTATGTTATTATATAATGTAATACAACGGCTCATGCTGTTTCCCCACAAAAAGTGACGATGATTGTAGGATTCGAAGTGGCGATGTTCATTCGCTATGATAACGCGCCTGGAGCATGAAAATATTTTCTGTCGCGTTTTACTGTAAGTCACATAATTTTGTTATTCAATTACTGTTATCTAAGACGTGGAACGAGTAAACTAGAATTTCTGTTCCGACACCCACGACCAATGATGCAATACTGTAAAATAAAAAAGCCATCTAAACAAATCAATTTGTATTTGATCAGTAATAATAAGAGTTAAATTTATCGTTTGCTGATAACCGTCACTGATGCGTGTCAAAAATTTAAAAAATTAAATATCTACACAGTTGTAAAGTGTGTCTACAATAAATAAATTATAACATAGAAATATGAGTATAGGCGAAACTAGACACTTTTATTTGGTCAGGCCAAATGAAAAATATAAAAAAATATTTCTATTAAAATTATATTTTTATTAGGTATATTATAATTTGTTAATTAAAAAGAGTATCAAACGATTTTCATTTATAAGATATTTTAATATGAAAGAATCTCGATAATGGACGAAATAATAAGTGTTATATTATTATTATTATTTTTTTTTTTTTTTGGGGGGGAGGGACATAAATTATATGCCTGGGGGCACCAAATTTTTAAATATGGGTCTGAGTATTATATAAAATGTACAAATGTATACGTTTACATGTATAAATATATTATTTAAAATGCCTAAATAATTATTAAAATATTTAATATAGGTATACATATTTTTAGTCAGTATTAGGTCAGGCCATGGCCTGACTGGCCTGACCCGTAGTTTCGTTTATGAATATGAGGATAACATTTTTTTATTTATAACTTTTATTAAACAAATCTCGATCTTCAAATATTTATTATAATTTTCATGTATATACCTATTTTAATAAAACATCAAGTTAAGTACGATAGTATAACTAGAAATGTGTTTAGATGAATAGCTAGAAATCGGCTCCATTGTTATTATTTTTATTGATAGTTTCGACTTAAAGACACAGTTATAATAATCTTGTAATATGTTATGTACGTACAACCAGTGGCGAAGTTATGATTTGGTTCTGGGGAGGGGGGGGAGATATTGAATTAATTGGATAAAAAAAAAGGGGGTTTAGTAAGTTGCCACATGAAATATAGCAGGTAAGCAGGTACATATGTAAGTTCCTCAACGAAAAAAAATTATACCGGTACGTAAGTTCCCACACGAAAAAATATTCTATGTCTATAAATAGAGATTTGTATAAAACTACTTGGTTGATCTATGGTATTGCGTTTCACAATACCATACCGATTGTATGAATGTATGATAATATGATGGATGAAAGATATAATTTGAGAGCCAAGTTAAGGACAAGGATATTCATAATTATAATATATTACATTTTATATGTCAATGCATTAAACATTGAAAAAAAAAGACTCTGGGGGACTTATCCCCCCCCCCATAACTACGCCATTACGTACAACACAATTAATTAACCTTGCAGATTAGCCGGACGTATTTTTATTTGAGGCATTCGGTACATAGTAGGTACTCATATCATAAACATATACTTTAGGTAACTGCGATTCTACATAAAGCTTTTGTTTAAATTTAAACTATATTTATAATTATCAAAACACGGGAAATTTATAACAATATCGCAGATTCTGCGTAGAACACTATAACAGCAGCACATCTTTTATTCACTACGACTATCCACACCCCGTCTCGAAGTATCGGTTTTCCCAACGGATTTCTTTCGTATGTAAAATATATCCAAAGAGCAATTGGATTTGTTCCCAAAGAAAAATAATATAAATTTCCGTCTCGTTGAACTCGGCGTTTCTAGACAAGTATTTTACAAACGTGTACTAGGTGAAAAACAGTGCGTATGATTACATTGCAGGTCATGATCATTTTGTCGGGCCCTATGACGTGTCCTATAACAGAATTTGTAAATAACATCAAGTACTTAATACGCGAGAAGTGATCATTTTTGCTTTCACGCGTTTAAAAGGAAAGGGTTTTATCGGTGTAACCGCTTACCGCGGTATCAGCGTATACCGAAAGCAAAAATGTTGGTGCCGGACCGGAACCGGAAAAGATAGCGTTCTTTAGAAAAATTGGCCCGTCTCCAGTACACTAGTTTATACACGTTTTTGATTCGGCGTTTTCGCTGTGTAGTATACGTAATTATTATTATTTTGCAGCGTTGTACCACGCAGATGTTTACTTACGACTCTTGTGACTACGATTAGCGTGACGTTGGAGCTCTGTTGCCCGTAAAACACCGAATGTTTCGTGATGTTGATACCCGTCGACGGTGTCCAAAATCCGACTTTTTTCACTTTTTCCTGGTGTAACTTCAGCAAGTCTAGCTTGATATCCGACCGTCTACCCTCGTCGAAGTTCACTCTACCGGTCAGTCCTTCTATGACCACCTACGGTTTTGTTGGATAAATAAAAATATAAAATCAACAACCCAATCGTTGGACAACTGTTCCACGAACAGTAGTACAGTAATTACAGGTGGATATTGGAGGGGCACTTGACGACAGACTTGCTTTACAAAAACTTACATTACAACAAGAACTATTTGTTTTGAAATACTAATATTACATTGAACAGTGGAGAGTTGAAGTATTTGAAATAGTATATTCAATACCAAAGGTGAGCAAGCGAATGAATACAATCATAAACATCAATGTTAGTTCAATCAATTCTACGACATAAGAACGTGAATATTAAAATTAGTGGTTGAAAATTTATAAATTTAACGCTATAAGAGCAACGTTAATACGTTGAAAAATATTTATATAACTAGGTTATAAAAAAGTTCGTTTAATTTCAGAAAACTTTTCTAGCAACCAAGTTGATTGCAGAAATAATTCATCGTTATGTTCTTTTTTAATTTTAAAATAACGATTGAAACCATAACAATTCACTCTGCAATTCTGTGAATTACAACAGATGAACAGAAAGTACTTATTAATCCCATTCCATATCAATCATGAGGAATTCAATGACATATTGATATATTTTTATTTTTCCAAACAACTCGAAAAAGCCGCCTCGAGTTATAACAATATAATTTTATTACAATGTTCATTAATTAACCAACTAGAAAAGTATGTTCATACAGCTGTAAGAAATTTTATTTCAAAACTAATTAATGCTCACCGTTTGTATTCGATACTACCAAGATCATTAAAACTGCGGGTTTTGTTAATGTTTTACGGTACTGCTCGGGAGGCTATAATGATAATGATTTAGTTGCAATATTCAAAACACGTGTTGTAATCCGCGTGGTATGAGGACGTAAATGGATGAATAAATAAACAGCTCCTAGTCACATTTCAGCTGCATTATGGAAGAATATCCGCCTACATTGACCGTGTTGAGAAAGAAAAAAACGGGATAGTTGTTACTACCCCCCCTCCCCCCTAAAAAAAAAAAAATAAAAACATTTAACTAATAATAAATAATTTACTTTTTATTTTTAAAGTATTTACCATTAGGTACAATCATTGTTGTACATCAATACTGATTAATTTTGTTTTTTGACTATAAATAAAGAAAACACGCTATCGCAGATATTTTTACTATTTATAAATTTAATAGTAATTTTTCTACACAAGTTTACTTTTTTCTCTTTTACAAATAAAATGTAATTGAAAATAATAATATGGAAGTGATGGGATTAAAATGGGATAAATAACGTCCCGTTTGAATTTTGCCTGGGGAATGGGACATGATTATCAAAAAAAGGGACGATTCCGTTTTAAACGGGACGTATGGTCTTACCCTAGCCTGCACAACTGCCGCGAGCCGACATATTATTATTATTATAGTATATAATAGGGCATTTCATTTTATGAAAATTCAAATAAATATAAATTATACCAACCGTATTCAATCTGTCGTACAGAAACGTGCCGTTCGCCCAACGGTTCGACGACTTGCACGAAATGTTGGCCGACTTCATGGAATCTGACGGCCCCTCGAACGATCCGACGCTGTTGGCGAACACATTGACCGCGTCGTACATCAGAGCAGGTTCGGCCTACGCAACACACCACGGACTTTGTGAGTGCAATTCATATACAAGTACATTATAATTTATATAGCGATGGCGGTGCGCGAACTTCAACTGGTGGTGTGTCTTAATTCGTTCGGAGGCCCATTCACCGAAAACAAACTTTGGTCAACATTGGTCATAAAAGTACCCGCTAATTGTGTTAAGATAACTGCTGACCGACTTAACTCTTAACCGTACACGTAGCGTTCACATCCACCACCTGGCCAAGTCTGAAGCCTCAAAAGAAAAATAAATGAATACAAATACCTTCGCACCGTAGTTTATACTACCGGTACTGCAAGGACGTATCTAGATTTAGGAACTTAAAGGGGTCCTATCATATAAGAATATATAATTTTTTTTAAGTGTCGAAGGACTTTTTCTCGGGGAGGCTAGTGTTGTATTTAGTGGGGCTAAGCTCCCCCCTTCATTACGCCTATGC
>JAIPRK010000979.1:29319-107662 GCA_025469195.1 Chaitophorus viminalis
TTAGGAACTTAAAGGGGTCCTATCATATAAGAATATATAATTTTTTTTAAGTGTCGAAGGACTTTTTCTCGGGGAGGCTAGTGTTGTATTTAGTGGGGCTAAGCTCCCCCCTTCATTACGCCTATGCGGTACAGGTTAGGTTGGATTGTATAGATCAGTGGTTCTCAATTTTTTACTAATCATGGTCCACCCAAATAACTTTTGAGAGTATAAGACAACGGATAAATTTGGGTCTTGATTTAAAAAAAAAATAAATGTCTTGACATTTTTTTTAGTTTTATCCGCTGATTAATATATTGAGTTTAATAATATTGTTATTTAATATGTAATTTTATAATATTGTTAATTTATTCAACAACATTTAACTTTTACATATTTTAAAATTGCACTAGAAATAAAATGTTTTCTAATATTATACGGAAAAGTTTCTCTTTTATCGTGGACCAGTGGTAGACATAGAGAAGGCCCATTTTCAGGTATGCCCAAATGATTTTCTACCGACACGTGCATGACGGTTGAGTTTTTGAATTCAAAACGAAAATCATTAAAATTGTATCATTGAAGATATTTGTACGCATAAGAAACTATAACAACGTATTGGCCATCATGCATTATTGTATATAATATCTTCTACGTTTCGGAAGACGAATGAGACGAAACACAGTTCTGAGCATGTTTCAAGGTCATCGGACTTCGCCAGTCCCAAGGATGCATTATTCGCATTAGTGGTGCAATATAAAGTGAATTAAGCCTCGACCGGTTCAAAATCAAAACCCATTTCGGTAAAAATCCATATAAAGAATGAAGTGTATCTATATAATAGTTGAATGTCGAATGTTTAAGGACGTATAACTATATATCGATGACGTCCTGCTGCGTTTTAATGGTACGAATAGTTACGTATATAATTATTAGAGATTTTTTTGATAATACATTTTTCAAAAAACATAATATATTATATATATAATATAACATGTATATAATCACCTCTTTATTATCATTCTGAGCGTTTACGTGTGTGTGTGCTACTATAAATGTTCAATTAAGACGTATTACTGTCGTACACAGCGTGTAGGCATAGTTGATTGTTACTTTTATGTGCATTTATCGTCGAGTAGCTAACCGTTTTTACGATCGACTTTTACGATAACACGATACGCACTCGATAACCGTATTACAACGTCGTTTGCGGTGGCATATCAATAAACATTGTTGTTTACTTTTCGCGTCAAATAAAACTCAATTTAAAACACAGCGCATGCGCGCAAATGAAAAACACGTCGAAGAGTTGAGCGGCTTTTCTTCGGGTAGGATTAAGAAATGGTTCACATCCGAGTGATATTAATTAGAGTCCATCACGTTTTATTGGTATTTGGACGAAAACAAAAATACCAAACATTACGATATTAATATAACCGTCAGTAAAATGCTAGACATTTATTCGAAAATCTCTTTTATCTATAAGTATATCATACGTGTTCTATATTATTTTTTTTTCGCTAAATTTTATTCGATTTCCGAATTTATTCCTATTGTATTTATCAGTTTGGTAGCATTTAGTAAGTATTTAACAAGTTACTGGAGCCAAAGTCTCGTATATGTAGTTTCCTTTTGGGTATACCTTTCCATATACTCATTTATTGTATACATATCGTATATTTATATCCCAGACGTTTCGTATCATACTTCTATTCACGCCGAAAATCAATATGTATAATATTTTTTTTCGGAAAATTAACCACTGAAAATTTCTATTTTACGGTTTTCGAAAACCTTATTGGTGGTCGTCTTTAAAATGATCAAAACCTTTATTTTTGAGAACTCTAACTCAGAATTAATTTAAGAAAATTACAAACTATGTAAAATATATGTCTTTGAAATCTAAATCAAAATCGTCGAGTCAATTATAAATTATAATTAAATTATTATATCGGACCAAAACGTTATCTAACCCTGATGATTCCACTTTTGTGTAGCATGTTTTGCCCGACCCGTTGAAATCGTTCCATCTCCCGCAGGACGTTGGCCACTCGATGACTCTCGTCGTCCACTATCCTGTACGACGTCATGTTCACCGAGTTGTACTTGAAGTCTTCCAGATCGAACGTTTCGAGGTCCTGAAAATAGGTTATAGATAATAACACATCATTATGGGTATAGGATAGCGGATTTCGCGTTTGTAATTTATCGCTATACGTATACTTACGAACGTGGTGAAAAGAAAATGATAGCGATAGTCGTTCATCTGCAGCTGAAGTATCTGAAAACGAGAAAAACCAACGGGTATAGTCCAAGTCTCGATTAGAACATTTCGTTGGCAGTACGCGCTGGTTTTAAAATACGCGTCGTAGGGTTTTTCAAATTCGCAGAAAACTCTACACGGGCAGTCAAAGTTTTTATCCGTATTATTACAGCGGCCACTAGAGTAAGAATCAATAAAGCCCGTTCACTCGTTCAAAGCGAAATATATAATCCCAATAAATGCTATTTTTATTAGTAGTACATCGGAAGCCGACACCATATTTAAGGGCATACTATAATTACTTTTAATTTTCGCCGTTTCATCCAAGCTAAGTGCTACTACTGGGTGACTCCTTACTCACGTAACCCCTACTGTTTTGTTACTCCATTCTAACATATACTTACTATGCTAATTGTATAGATTGTATATTTTTTATAATAATGAAAAATAAAAATAAAAATTTTCGCCGCTGCGTTGTGAGACCATACAATTGATTGTTTAACATTTAAATGAATTGTTTTTATACCGTTTTAGAAATATATAGAATTCTAGACTAGTGGTGCACAATCTTTTTTGATCTTTAATGATTTTTTCATTTATTTTCATGAAGTAATCCTTTTCGTAATACGATAATATATATGGTATATATATTATAATTTTTTTGTTTGGTGTTAAACAATTGGGGATTTCATACTACAGTTTCATGACCATCTTAAAGGCCTTGGCTCCAGACGGCAATAAGAGACTTTTCGATTTCATGGTCTGTCGCAGCTCGAGTTGTGGTTCTGAATAACGACAAACTTTTTAGCCGTCTCTCTGTGCAGAGCTATTGAAATGGGGGTATAGAGCAATTTTGCCTACTTCCGAATATCTTAATAATATATAAACATAATGATAATACATATATATATATATGGATAATATATGAATATATTATGAGTTATATTTGAGAAAATGACGGTTTTTAATTTCAACTGTTCTATGATAATTATTTCTATATTTTCTTTACTTAAGTTAAAAATAAACAATATCATCATTTTCTGTTTATGTAATGCATTTTCCTCGCTACATCCACAAATATTTATTAAAATAGAATTACATTTACTGTTAGAGACTAAATATTTCCGGTACAATGGTTTGCATATGACATTGTTTCATAAATATTATATTGTCATTCAAATTATGTTAATACAACACACATTTTTTTTCTTTTTATTTTAAAATCTGAGTTGTGATTCAATTAAGTTGTTATTTACATAATGTGATGAAGGAAATTAATGAAATTTTCTGTTTAGTATTTGGTTTTTTTTAGGATTTTTACTTAACAAATATAGTCTCGTAAAACGTTTTATAATTTTAATAATGCGCATTAATTTATTTTGCATACGTTGAATTTTTATACAGCTGTAGATATTTTTTGGACGATTTATGTTACAAACGTAAATATTTCAAAGTTAATTTTTACACTATATTTTTAATTATTCGTTAACGTATAAATTGATGATAGTTTGAATAATTAAATATTTAAACAACAAACATATGCCGTTAAAAAGTATTTTAAAAATGTAATTTATTTTTCATTAAGGTACATACTATTCTAACACTCTTCAGTTTCTTATTAAAACTATGAAAATTGTTGTAATGACTCAAGGGGAAAGCAATCCGAGTGACTTGCAATCGTTCAAAGTCGTAAATAAAATTAAACAGCAGGTCAACAGCCAGCGGGTTTTGATTGAGACCGGATAATTAGAGAATTTATTATACAATGAGAATTATCACAAGCATTAACGGCGTGTGCAGTGGCGAAAACAACAGAGGTGCGGAGAGTCAAAATATATTTTTAAAAAGCATGTGAAACGGCAATCGGGATTCGCCTAGTTCGATTAGAAAACAATGTATAGTTTTCCAAAATATTACGGTTATATTGAAACAAATAACGGGAACAAAAAAAATATCGGCGAAAACATTACGATTGATCCGCTTGTTGTCGCTCACCCGATTCTCCACGTGTTGGTTTCTAATGAAAGAAATGGGCCGGAAAAGAAACGGGTGCATAAGCGTCACTTAGTTTCGGGAAGTAAGCAACTTAATTATTCTATACCATATAACAGCGGCTCTCAAACTGCAGAGGACTACATGATGGCATGTGAAAAGCTGCATGTTGGTAGAACAGAAAAAAAAAATGTTTTAGTAGTGTTTGAGATGTATGTTTAAAAAATAATTACCGTTATTTAGTACGTACATTTTTGGATTTAGGTGACATTCCTAGAATACTAACTAACAATGAAAGAGAGTCTGTGATAAAATCAACGTCAGATAAAAGTTTGAAAATGAAATTCACTAAATTAAAATTAGATGAGTTTTAAATAGAGATTAGAAACGAATAACCGTCGCTGTCTAGAAAATTATTGTTCTTTTTAATGTTACTCACAACAACTTATCTTTGTGAAATTGGTATCTCCTCAATGTTCGTATAGTAACACTAAAAACAAGTTTCAAAATAAATTGAAGCTCCAAATTTACGCTTAAAACTAAATATATGTTACTGTATCAGATACTTTATCGCTTCTATTAAACCAGGGTTCTCATTGCAAATGTACTATTTAATTATTCTCTTATTTTCAAAAAAATAAACTAATACATTTGTATTATTAATAAATAAAATATGATTATGTTCTAGGTTTTTACTTCCTTAATGTTTAAGATAAATACATTTAACCGTGTAAAATTTGGACTGTCATATTTTTAATCATTAGTGACAGGTACACGGATTAATTTATAATATATACTTAAGTGGGAGGTACGCGAAAAAAAGTTTGAGAACCACTACTGTATAGATTTTATATGATGAAAACAACGGATGCAAGCAATAGGTTGTGATGAAATATCCGACAGTACGGCCCATAGAATCTAAGAATGTATAATAGATAGAGCCTATAGAGTCGTGACGGCAGAGACTTACGTATCAGTGGAAACTAGTCAAGAGTCCGAGGATTTATTGTTAAGCCTAGGAGTTGAAAGAGACTTTGCATGTTAAGTGGTTTACGGAGACGATGGCTAGAATGTGAATGCGTTGAATAATTACAACGTAAAAAAAAAAAAAAGTTAAATACCTACCTTTGGATACAAGTTCGGAAAAAGTTTTAATACTTTTTACTAATTAAATAATATGCAGAAAAAAAAAAAATTAAACAGGAAGACAGTTTTACAAAGTTGGACTACAAAGTATAATTGCATAAGTTATCTGCATTATGACTAGCTATAAACTATAAATGCTATTAAAAATAATTACTTTTACTGTTACATATTTTGAGGATCTTAAGCGAGTTTTTGTATTGCTTATAATTACCATAAAATCAGGCAAGTAGGCATTATGCGCCTATTACGTACTTAAAGTTTATGTAAATAATTTTTAGCAATAATTTTGGCTATAAGGATTTATTTTCAAGATCTCGGGAAATCTTTCTTAAGGTAATGTATAAGTATAATAGTTGTGCAGGTATAAGATAAAATTTTGATTTCCACAACTAAGAATCGGGAATAATAACGAACCCGCCAACTTATCTATCGGTTATATCAAATTTGCACTATGATTCACATAACGCATATAATATATATAGATATATAAAGTAAATTAGTTACTATAAATGTTAGTGTCCACAATAATCAAGATAGTAAAATGAAGCGTTTTCTAAAATGGTTGAAAAATTAACAGGTAAATGGAGTATGCATTAAGGGAATTGTAAGCCATGATTTTCTGTCTCTGTCTATTACACGCGCAACATTGGAGTTTAGACGTTATCTATTTCTATTAATTAATGGGATAAGAATTTTGAAAAATGATTTGAATTCGTTGTAAAGTTTCATTTAGATCGATTTTCTCAATTTTTTTTAAATTTTGTACTTAACATACCCAAAAACTAACTTTTGTTGATTTTTACGTTTGCAATTTGTTTAGTTATATTTTGTGAAATTTTGAAGACAAAATCAAAAAAATTGGAAAATTGATCAAAAGTAGACTTATTTACGAATTTAAATCAGTTTTCAAAATTCTTATTGCATTAATTGATCAATCGGTACATTGGAAATAGAAAAGGTCTAAATTTTTTTGTGGCACGTATGATAGACAAAAACAGAAAATCATAGCTTACCTTTCAAATGTAAATATATTGAGCGAAAAATCGATAATCTAATCAAACTTTTTAAAATGGAAAATACTCATGTAAATGTTAATATTTGGTGGCCACAATGATGTATTATAATAATATAAATAATATCACATAATCATTTATTATGTTTTGAATTTAATTTTGCTGTCCCATTAATTTAAGTCCAATAATACTCACTATATATGTAACTATATGTATCGTTTGTAACAAAAACAAATATTGTGGTGTCTTGAATACGTTAAAACCGAAATCTGAAGTATACGATGTGCGATATATAATAAATATAGGGTGGCCCACCGTGATATCTCGATGGGGATAACTCCGTAAATACCTTTTATTTTTTTGTTCTAGTACAGATCAATACAAGCAGGGTGCTACATTAAACACTTATAGTAAAATTTGTATTTTCATTCCTGAACTGACTGAAAAAATAACTTTTGAATTTTCCATTTTTATTAAATTACATGATAATAATACAAGTTGTAATTTAAGTTGATAAGATAATTTTAATGTATTGCAATCAAAATTCGAACAATTGGTTTGGTTTTTCATGTATATTATGTAGAATATCATATTAATTTAAAATAAAAATAGTATAATGATGTCGTTAAACTGATTGTTTACTTAATACTTGTCCATTTTTTTTTTTTTTTTTTTACTTAATGCACCATTATTTCAATAAAATATCTCGATAAGTATAAGATAGATACATATTATTATAGATAGAAATATATTTAGATAACTAGGATATGCATGATTTCAAGATGCTATAAGGGAAATGTTAGTTTATTGGAGAAGGTAAGCGTATACCCGAAAATTATTTTGAGTATTAGTTATAGAATTATGATGAGATGTATACCCATGTAGTATGTTTATATAGAGAAAGATGTACAACCATAATATTTAACCTCAGTATAATATTATAATATATAAGGAAGTCTATTTTGGAACGTAAAACCCATTTTACCTATCTGATTTATGCTAATTAATTAATTATCCAGTATTAATTCCGGATACGCTTACCTCATCTAATAATTATACATTTTCTTTGGGTAAAAATTATGAAATCATAATTTCGATAATTTTTATTATGATGCATTTATATATTTATTATTTTAACATCAACATTTGTACCACAACTTTTATGATTTTGTAATTATACAGAGATGTGTGAAATTCAAATTATTTTTCTTACTATATTAAGGCATGAAAATACGAGTTGACCATAAGTATTTATAACGTAGCTCCCCCCTCTTATTTATTCTGTACTAAAACGAAATAATTAGAAAAAAAAATTTTATCCACGAAGATATTATGTCGATATATATATATATATATATATATATATATATATATATATATATCATACAATTGATATAAAATGAAGTATCTGAAAGACGTCACTTACAAACTTTTCGAATACTTCATAATTTAACGTTAAAGAGAGTTCAAAAACTAAAGTTGTCAAACTAGGTGTTAGCGTACTTAGAATCTAGAGATACCTTAGTGACTTCTCGATGTCTACATCTTTAACATCACACATGATATAATGGGTTAAATGAGATATATCATAATCTGATTAGTGTACAGTGGATATTATTTCTATCGGGATATCATGCAGTTGAGACTCTGCTTATTAAAATGTATAATCATGTTTTTATTACAAAATGCAGGTATACTCAATCCGTTTAAGTACACTGAAATACATTATAAATATATTATGTATTGAACCGAAAAAAAAAAATCGAATGATCCTCGCTCTGCTGTACAATGTACGGAATGGATCTCGTTCATAGGATAGGTCATTACAATGGATTTTTTGAATTTGAATGCAATGATAGGTATCATATACGAATAGCGGTTCTGAACGAAGATGATATGTTAGTCTAGAATAGGTTTATTATATAATATATTATATTAATAATAATAATATAATAATAAATTATGTTATATTTAAATCGAAATATTATGTCAATATTCGCTGTTCAAATGCTTATAAAAAAATTGTGCCTGTGGATTTTAATAATTTTTGAATGACAGTAAGAACAACTTCTTTGCAAAGTTCTATTTCATATTCAATCAATATGATAACCGTTTAAAATACTGATTTTGTGCAGTTACTAGTTAGTATTCTTTACATTCTTTACATTTCTTTACTTGAAATGTAGAGAATCGAGTACATTTCATGACTCTTCGGATTATACTTAAGAATATTTTTAAAACGATTTCACCGATATAAATGCCAAGGAGTTCTAGTTTTACGCTAGCAATTACTTCCGAATACAAAACCACGTGCATTTTATTTATTTTAAAATATTTACAAGTATTAATCATTAATACATGTTTATTTTATTTTTAAAAATATTATTTTCTGTTGTTACAATCTTGCTGAAAATTAAATAGGTGCCTAATATAAAACGTTTCGGTTATTAATATTGTTCTCGGTTGCAAAGAACACGTGGTTATCGAAAACGATGTATCGGAACCATACGCAGTCCGCAGCCGCGTACATTGAGTGTTAGCCTAGACATTTGTTTGCCGATCAGTTTTTTCAGCTCTTCCGAAGCCAGATAATATAGTTATTATCATGATCGATTATTGATCCGAATACCGTTTTACGGAAATAGCCGGGAACAGCTTTAGCTCGTTCGGTCTTCGTTTCTCCGTTACATTACTATCCATAGTTTTATTATATAATATTATATAATGGGTATCGGCAACAATAGTGGCCCACGTACCATTTATAAGCATTTTGAGTAATTTTAAAATAACTTTAAAAAAACGTTCGCCTTTATGCGTATTTTATTTGATTATATTTACGAGATCGATGTACAATATTTACCGTAATAAGTAGATACTATAAATATTTATAGCAATGAACTGCAGTTAAATGATCAAGTGTCTTAATACATAATATTTATAGCAGTGCAGCTAACAAGATAATAGGAATTTACATAATCAGTTGTTTAGTCGCAGTTTAGTTATGTCGCACTGATCTTTATTTTTACTTTTTTTTTTTTTTGTGGCCCGTTTGATTTTAAAGGCCTTATTTATTTATTCATATGACATTTTCGACTTAACAATAACTCAAGTAGTAACATTAATTAAAAAATAAAATAACTAGTAAAAATAAAGTATAAAATAAAATATGTAACATCAAAATGGTCAAAATAATCAAAATAATTAAAAAGTAAATCAATAATAGTGATGATAATAATGATAACAACATAACCAGTGGTATTTATAGTGAATGGGTAACAAGTAGGAAGATATCACAGAGGTATAGTGAGTTCGTCGTACCATTTGGCGGTTGCCGGGCTACCCTCGTGCAATTTGGCTAATCCTCCTTCAAATTTCGTTTTCGTGTTATTTAAAGGTCTAAAAATTAGCCTTTTAGTAACTTCGAGTTTCCCATTCCTGTTATTATATTGGATAAAACGGTAAAATGTGAAATAAATTTATAAGAGAAACGTCTTGGTAGTAAAGGAGTGAAAAGAAGAAAAAACTGAAAATGTTATGAAACTCGAAGTAGTATTAATTATTTCAACGAGGGATGAACAATACAAGAGCGCTGATGCCGCCATGAGCTGTTTCTTTTATGCCTACACGCATTATAATATTATAATGACCGTATACATGCGCGCGCGGCCGCGTTTCTCTGAAGTTTATAATTTAATAATATCATTATTTTGTTTTTATTTTTTTTTCCCGGTACTTGTTATTTATACATAATTTGCGTGGCGTTACTAATGGGGTTTGACCGGACGTACACTACGACCGCGCCGCCGCCGTTGTCTAATGAATAAATTACGCGCGACCACCAGCTTGCCGGACCCGAACAGGAAGTATTAATACCGGAAATATCGACTGTTATTATAATAGCAAATACAGTTGTTAAATAAGATATATACTATTATTACGACGATGTGGGGGCGGACCGTTTGCGAAAAACGCGTAATCCCGGCGGCTGTTGTTAAAAACTATGTAATTGTCCGTCAAAGTCGAAGAACCCACGGTTTTTTCCTCGCCAAATACAATTTCGTCGGCTTTTTTGATTTTTTTTTTTTTTTTTTGGTTTTTATTTAGTTCTCTTTCTTTTCCTACAATCGGAAAATGACGATTGAACACGCGACCGACCGACGTCAGACCGATGACGGGAAAACAATTTTGTCAAAAACCGACTCGGTCGCGTATATACAGCGGCCGAAAACGCAGAAAAAGTTCTAACCCGACACGGTCAGGAAATGTTTACCGTAAAGTTTTACTCGTTTACAAAGTGCACTATACGACTGACTTCCCCCTCTTCCACCCAGCTTGTACTTACACAAAACGGACGGCCGCGCGCTGTCTCCATTCAGCCGGTTCCGCGACGGCCCCCGATCGTTTCAAATAAAACAGCAGCAATACGACGACCGTCGAAACAGCAGAATTGTTTAAGTTTAACGAATTAGGTACAACACGATATTTCTATTATATTATGATTGTTGTTTGTTTTTTTTTTTCTTTTTCTATTTGGTGAGTCTATATAATATAGTATGCTTCATTGTAACATATCACAGTTATAATACTATTGTATATTGATCCGGGTTCAAGGACCGTTTTGAAAACGTTTAAGGTGATTGTGGTTAATCTTCAGTTTATCTCTCAACTGCTCTACTACGACTATGCCGTCCAATATTTTCACCCCTCAACTACCCGAAGCCAGGGAACAAATATTTAATTATTGATTAAGTTATTGACATGATGACGTTTTGTGTGTTCAATTTTACAGACAACAATCTGTGTAAATAAAAATAATACACCTTATCGCAGTATTTTGTATGACACGATAAAAGTTCTAATGAAAAGCACTCGACCAGAAATTTCAATTTAAGTTGTATTCTTTTGAGCCTCTTGCGAGCGTGTTTTCAAGAATAGTTGCTTATAAATTGAGTTTTGGTTTAAATATAGAATTAAGCGTGTAAAACTCCCTAAATGTATTCGTGTGTAATATTATAACGTATACTTATATATACAAGTAATACAACCGTGGTGTTTATGACCAGAGAAAATAACTAAATAGTTTTCAGCTTAGTTTTCTTGATAATAAACTATGGAAATAATACGTTTATGATTTTAATCATCTTTTTGCGGGTCACCAAATTCCTACCTATACAATCCCTTGTGGTAAACCTAAAGACGTAACTATAGTACAGGGATTGGTGTGTATTTTCTAACTTAATACATTAATAATAAGCTTGAATACGATGGTTTCCAGAATAATACTTTTTCCAAGGGTTATGGTCAAACATTCGAAAATCCCAAACATCCCAAGTTACTAAACTAATCACTCAATAGATCAAAATAGGTATAATGTTTCTAATGCGTTTTTTTTTTTTTTTTTTAGTACCTCACATCAAATTAGTTAAAAATGTTTGATGCTTGTTTGTATTTCAAAATCTATTTGTGCGGGATATTTTAATGTTATTAATTCATCACCTATTTACGTTCGATAATCTCGTTGAGCAACATCAAAGTGTCCGAATGGAAGTCATAAGCTAAAGTACTTACTTCGATATTCTGTACAAGGGACAAACTTGTAATAGAAAATGTCAAAGCCGGTTTCAGAATATTATATTATTTTCCGGTTATTGGATACTATAACGGTCTGAATAACATAATCGGCTCATCGGGATATTTTAAGCATTCACCAGACCCTTCACGTCTAGTCCGGTACTGTATCAAGCATACTGCGGTTAATGAAGCACTCTATAATGAAAACAAAGGCACAGAGTATTATATTGTAGAAAATAAGTTTGGGGGGATAACGGCAAAACGTATAATGGTCCAACAACATCGATAATGGTGAGATTACGAGAATAATGATCTTGTAAATGTAAATAAACAAATATATTAATACGTTTCATTTCATATTATATAATATTATGTTGTACAACTTAACTTTGTAATTTACATGTGGTACATGACTTCAAATTCAGACATAGTAAGTAAAAACTTTGTTCACCATAATTTTAAGCATAATTTTATTAGAAAAATATAAATATGGTTCATTATTATTTTTTTTTCATTTTAACGTTGTAAATGTTTCATATGACATATTATGCAGAAAATCAAAAATTAAATTTTTCCAAATTGCAACTTAGTTTGGAGTAAAAACCTTTTTTTAGTGTTTTATTTTCTTAACTAAAATTTGAATGAAATTTATCATTGGTATACCACGAGGACATTGAAAGAAATAAGTTAAAATCTTTGAATAACAACTAAAGTTGGTACTTAATTTTTAACACATTTTTCAAAACTCTTAAGATGTTTACTATGCAGAATTCAGTTTTCAAAAAGTAAATAAATAAATCATTCGAAAAAGAGAATAATAAATGCATTTGAACTAGGATTGATATTTGAATAGACATTTGTGAAACGTTTTATCAAACGTTTTTTATAACGGTGCGCAACATGCCACAAACGAACGAATGTTTACTTTTTTCACACACGTGCAATTGTTTTATTTTTCCAAAAACAGAAAAAAAAAACGAAATTCCGGTGACTGTTAACAAACCGTGGGTAACATATATATTATACATGCACAGTGCACACACTATGCAAGAGAGTAAATAAACGTTCGTTTCATTTAAACTTAAAATAATAATACATAATACGTATTTTATTGATTCCAATGAATCAATATTGTGTCTAATTTTTCCCTGATAATTAGGTGTAGATATACTGCTATAGGGATAATACATTTTATTCGGATAGAAGACTTTAAAAATTGAAAAGAAATCCGTTTTCGAGACGCCGTAACACCATCCTAAGGTTGGTTATAAATGCTTACCATCGAGTGGTTTCTTATTACAGTTAGATTACTGCAAGATTACAAAAATAATCTAAGAACGTCATAATATTATGAACTCAACAAAATCAAATTATCTCATATAAATCTATTAATTTGTAGCTTATACATTAAAAATGTTAAAAAAAAAAAAATTTGAATTAACCAATGGAAAGTGTAAAAACCACTAATTAGATAACGAATATAATTTACAACTGCAATATTATTACTGTCATCTGGAAAATGGCAAAACTGAATTTTATTTCAAATTTTAGAAGTCAGTGATATTTTACAAATCGTCAAAAGTTTATCGCAAGACAAGTATTGTCTTTGTTTATTATTATTATTTGTTATTAGTTCATAATATTGTGTAACTCTTGATTCAGATACCATTCTTGGTAATATTCTGCTCAAAGACTAAAGAGTTAAATAAGTAGTGTATAAATTCAAATCTACTTAACCTTAATTAACAATAAAAATAAAAAGTAAGAAATGTAAAAAAAAAATTAAATAAAAATCTAGTCTAATTGTTTTATTAAGTATCGCTAATGCATAACTGCTTTTTTAATAACATTATTAGACCAAAAATTATGAAAAAAATTTGCTAAATAATTATTTACATAGAAAAAAAAAATGGCATTTCCATTTAAAAAACAAAAAATTATATTGCTCCAGGACTACACTGATGGCACAAACATTTTAAATTTTTGGAAATATCGTTTTTTAGTATACAAAAATCATCCGGAAATCCGAATATAAAGAAATACAAAATAGTTGTGCACCGTGCTTCTTTAATAGATCACTCAATATATTACATCCTTTTTTTTTTATCGTTAAAGTTGTTATATTATATTACATAATAGTGTGTCACTGTTTTATCGTTCGTATCTCGTGGAATATCTGCCGGATACCTTGTTTATCTAGATCCCTCGGCATGAGCCCGGTGCATTTACGCTTGGCATCCGTGCTTCATCATCGGGTGGCTAACCTGCGGGGATGGCCAAAATCAGTATAGAAATATTTTTGTATTTTCACGATCACTTCTGTCTTGCCGCCACCGGAAACAACTGTAGAATCAACGCTGAAGGTTGCAAACAATTGGGGCAGTCGTTCAGAGTGGGTGACGTTAACAACAGTCGTCATATTATATATTATATATACGATCGAACTATAAACTTATTATTTTTTTCCATCGACGCAGCCGTGTTGAAAATTGGATTTAACACTGGTGCCAGACTACAATGCAATATTATTATTGCCAATCGAAGGATACTGTTAGTTCGACTCCGGTTAGTACAGGTTATTATAGTCGTTTTCCATTGTGCGCTCTTATATCGGTCTAGTTTCTGAAATACGCTTTCGGTAGTCGTCCAAGGTATTGGTATTTTTCGATTAAACTAGATCTTTACAGTGATTTCTTTGCAATACTATCAATACTGAAAATCATCATATCCCATAAGCTCATTGGGTTTTCAATGACAGTATTGATTATTCAAAATGATCATGATGCTCCGTACGTGGTATCAAAGTGATAAATTATTATAGATATTCAGTTATGCCACATTGGTGCGTGATGCACCGCGATTGCCGAGAATCAGCTTTCATAACACAAAAGTTCGTAACCTTATTGTAAGTAAACCTATTTATTAGTCTTCGTGATTATTTCAGGTTTAATCAGGTGATTTAGGTGGTATTGAAGCAGGTATTTTGCGGTGGAAATCACAACGGCTTATGAAATCTGATGATCAAAGAATCGATATGTTTGTCACTTATGCGCGTTTTCTATTTTAAAGTCAACACAGGTATTTTTTCAAAACGGATAATCTACAAATTTACCGAGAATCGTGAAAGTTAGTGGTTTCGGTTCGAATAATAATTGCTAATATTTTATTTTGTGTACATATTATTTGAGTTTAGCTATAGAAATCCATAATTTGTATGGATATTATATAGTGAGTGTTTATTTAAATTTAAATGTTTACTATTTACAATATTTTATAACACATTATCAGTACTTACTACGTGAAAATAATAGTATAATGATACTTAAAATTACTACAGCTTTTAATCATAACACATGTTTTCATGTTAACAATATTTTTGAATGTTTTTAATTTTCGAATGTATTTCTGGTAAGTATAGATTTGTATTTTTCTATTTATGTTGTTAGAAATTTAAGTACCGACTAATTTTTGGGTCATAAACTTCATATTTTTCAACGAGCTGTCCCATCAATATAGTAAAGCGATACGGATTTTTGAAAACAAATTCAAAATCAGCATAAAGTTTCTCGTTTTATTCGAGAACGGTCAACTTCACAAAAAAAGTCATTCTCCAACCTCCATAAGTTTAATTTGAATACTTTAAAACTTTCAAAACTCTGGTTCATCATTGACTAAAATTGAATTTCAAAAGTGTTGATGCAGTATTCAAGTAGACATCGTGCTGAATTCAAATATATTTTCAGAATTCTTTTTATTATCATCATTTACATAAAATATTAACTGTAAATAGAAAGATAATTTTTGTTGTAATATTGTGTAATTGGAACAGATTCTAATAAACGTAGAAACACTAGAAATAAGTTATTATAATTAAATTATTTAGAAATAACTTGTACATGATTTGCACGAACAATCGGTTAACAGTAGCTTTTATTATATTATACGTTTATGGATAATTTTTTATCTTTTTAGAAAAAAGATTCTAAACAATCGCAAATATCCGATTGCTTAAAATCTGTTTTCTTTTCATCAATAAAACAATAATATTAAGTAACACGTTTTACATTGTGTATAATTATAAAAATACTGGTTGATTTTTTTTTTAATTTTCAGTTTTAATATTGTACATACGCAAAGTAATAATTAAATGGTAGAAAAATTTTTAGCTTATAAATGTAAACGAAAACGTAATATCAATATTTGGTGATTATCGAAAAAATGTTTTTCGAAAACTATTTTGCACCACAGCGACGGCGGCGGCCGTTGGCGTCAGAATACGGTTGTTTCTGAGGCACGCGCGGTGTTCGGTACGTAATATACACGTTCGGGTCCGCAAAATGCTGAGTGAGTGACCCGGAGTCATTGTCTCTGCGCGCGTAACTATATTATAATATATTGTTGCTGTTGAAACACAAGCGCGCACGTGAAACATTAATTGCACGTTATATAATATTGTAATAGTTGTTTCTCCGCGAGACCCGGCTCTTGCGCTCGGTTGTGTTTTGTCATTAAAATCATTTGTTACGCGCGTACATATTACTATTATTATTATATTGTAATTTGTATGCACGACGCCTCTGCACAGGAGAAACCTGCATTGCACGGATTAAAATAAATGATGGTGTATGTCATCTGAATGCGAGAGTAAAAAAATTAAAGATGAAAACGAAAATATTGCGCAGTTTTTTTCGGCTAGAGGTATTTTTCGCATTTAAAATATATTATAATACATCGTATTGTGTACGTGTTCGAACGCATCGCGCGTACACGAACATTGTAGCGACGGAAACTTTCGCTTCGGAATCCGAGGGAATTAGCTCCTCGCGAATGCGTCACGACGCGACAATGGAACGGTTGATTGCTGCATCGACGCGGCGACGTGGAGAAAAGAAGAAGGATCATTATATTCGGATGGTGGGCGCGTGGGCAAATCGCGACGAGATCCAATCGAATTCGAATTAAACATTATGTGAATATATAAAATATGATGGTATTTTAATAAGCGCTTGTCACGAATTTCGTGTGTAACGCATGGAAATCGAATGGCAAAAAAAAAAAAATGAAATACATGAAATTAAATTATTATTATGAATATTTTGGAGTGGAAAAAAAAAATCGTGTTTTTACGTTCGATTTCATCTCCTACTCCATGCGATTACGCGTCTTAACTCTTACGTCAAATCAACGAGCGACGGTACGTCCTACGCGGGGTTCGGAAATTGAACGATTTAAAAATATGTTATTTATTGGCTTATCGGTAAGTGTTTCGACTAACTTGAAAATAAAAATAAACTATATAGTTTTTGTCAATCGACTATAGTATAGTATTGTTGTATTATATTCACTACTGTTATCATATTTGTTTTTTTTTTTCACGCCAATATAATATTATAACGCAGTGCGTTTGTATAATAAAGTTCATTGTTTTATGGACGCAGCGACAGTTTAAAATTTAGGCATCACGTTACGAAAATATAATATGCGATGACATTGTTTAGCA
The DNA here is from genome assembly GCA_025469195.1 of Chaitophorus viminalis. Classification (NCBI taxonomy): domain Eukaryota; kingdom Metazoa; phylum Arthropoda; class Insecta; order Hemiptera; family Aphididae; genus Chaitophorus; species Chaitophorus viminalis. The sequence continues at coordinate 46,784 of JAIPRK010000979.1, forward strand.
TCGCGTATCTATATAATTCAAATTAACTTTATCCAGTTTCTAGTTTGATAAATCCAAAATGGGTTCTATTTATTTTCCCGACCATTTGTCATTATAACGTTATAATAATATAATTATTAGGGCTAGATTTTAAATTTTCTCCTCAAAAACCTAGAAATCCAGTATAAATGAAAAATAAAAACAGCACAAAAACGCGGTAAAAACTAAAAACTAAAATAGAGAAAATCATTCATAAGCTCTTAACAACGATCAGTTGCGTTAAAATTAACTTTTTTTTCCCAACCAAAGCAATTCATATACACGGTTAACGTAAATAATATATTATGTAATCGTACCTGAATATAATTATAATTACTGAAAAATAGATAAATTTCAGCTATTCAGATAATTAAAATTAATTTGTAGGCTTGTCTGATTAAGTTTGGAATTTACAGGTTTTATTAATTTAGAAGAACTAAAAGCAATTGGACGTTGGATAAAACTAATTGGTGAACGGAAAGATGAAAAAAATTATCTTAAATTATCGAAAATATTAGTTACTTTAAAAAGTTTAAAGTGTTTAAAAAGATTTTTAAAAAAAATTAGTTATTAATTACATTTTTTTTTTTTTAAAACTGATTATAATTACAATATTTAAAACATGAATTATCAATAACATGAATTTTTTATTATTAACGTCTGGTTTAATATTTAGTGATTCTCCCGTGTTGTAAAATTTGTTATAGATACCAGTTTCATATAGAGATAGAATCTAAGTGTTTTGAGCGAGCATAAATATGTGAAGGAATATAAGCACGATTACACAACGATCAACGTACCGCAGTTAGTACTTGGTAAACGAGCTGTGTTGTCGCGGAGATCAGCGGTAACGTGGCGCAAAGTATAGGCAATATAGCATCACCGGGGCGTTGCGTTCGCAATAAATACTAATAATAATAATAATAATACTAACACTCCTAACATAATATTAATAATAATGTCCAACGGCTCCTATCTTGCAAAAGGTTATGCGACAAGCGACAGTATTTTTTCTTTCTTATAATGAAATGGTAAGAAAAATATCAACTTTCAGTGCCGACATTCCGGCTGAATTCCTTTTAATAATATTGTCTTATATGGTGGTGCAACCCATGCATTTCTAACGGATATCTTTATAATATTTATTATGTAATATTCAATTATTCATATAATACATTTTCTACTGATTTTAAATGATTTTATCCCTTTTATGTCTTTCGTTTTTGTGCATCCACCACATGATATAGAAAATTTAATAAAAATGGCATAAAGAATTTAGAAACCATATTAATATGATCATTTACAAAAATAAACCGAATTTAAGTCCATAATACTTCATAACCATTACATAGTTCAAAATAATATGATCTATTATGGTTCTAGATTTTACATAAAATTCTATTTTTATACTCTTACTAGGTTTTAATAATTTTCCTTTTAATAACGGATATAAATACTTGTAATAATTTCTCCTTCCAACGTGTATGTAACGTGTTCACTCCAAAAAAAAAAAAAAATAGTTTTTATCGGCGAAGAAACGATTAGTTTTCATACATTATTGTGCACAATTTGTATTAAACGGCAAAATGTATAGTCTGATAACTGTGATACTCTCGTACTAATATGTCATTTATTTGAGTTTTTTTATCGATTACTAAGAGATCGTGTCGTCTTTACGACACACATGGTTATTTTCTTTGTTATCGGAACGTCGTTGGTCGGAAGTTCAGAACATCGTCGTGACTTCTATAGGCGCCTGTCTGCGAAAATGTATACGCTGGTAAAGTTTTTCGAGTGAAAAAAAGGGAAATCAAAGACCATGTTTTTAATTCATAAACTTATGATGCAGTCGAGTCGCGATAACGGGGAGAATAAAATATTCCGCTTAAGTCGTTAAGAGAAACTATTTTTAGTATTTATTGTATCATATTATTCATTAAAAAAAAAAAAAAAAAAAATTAATAAAAAATATGTAACTCAACGATTTCGGGTTTTCCGCGGTCGTCGTGAATCGACTATAATATTTTCAAGCCATTATATTATGTACATCATTATTATTATATTTGAATAACCATTAGTAACACTATCGTCTAATGTTCTCATTTCGAAACTTACGTCAATATTATATCCAACGTAAAAATAATTCGCTATAGTGCACGAATAGCTTACTTCAAGTTGTGGAATTGTAGAAAACTGGTAACACTTTTCGTAACACATGCAAACTACACAATCATTACTGGCACGGAACTAATAATTATGGAATAAACGAGATTTGAAATCCAATAACGAATGCATTATATAGCTGCAGTAGTTGTCCGGCACTTATAAACTGAGAATAAGTTGAAATATACTATGTAGTACAATGATCAAATAATCTACGGGTGAGAAATAATCGATATACCAATTACACATAATAATATCATGATGGCTAAAAAAAACATATTATTTTGGAGAACGATATAGCTCAATGTTATGTAGTTATAAATATATTCACGGTAAACTCAAGATCTTTTTGGAAAAGTAGGAGACGTCGTATTTGTAAAATAATGTCAAATATTACCAGTCTGATACCTCAGTGTTCAAGTAAAGGACACCAAAACAAGTCAAAAACGTCGTGAAATGAATATCTTCGTTTACGGGTTAATACACGTAATCGTTGTAAAGTAATATTGCTTTGCGATGTTACTTAAGACACGATATACAGGTTATTTAATCATAAAGGTACGTTTTACGTGGGACAAAATAATTCAGTGTAAATATAAATACTAAAGGCTATTTTTTTTAAAATTTTTTTTCGTTTTAAATAGAACAACATAATGTAGGATTCAGCTTTTTTATTTATTCCTTAACAAAAGTAGATTCAAAGTTATTTTTAGTATGTAAACATTTGTAAAATTTTAAATTTTTTGATTGGCTGTAAAAAATTATTGAAATAAGTTATCAGATGAATAAAACGCTACGTCTTAGATAATATGTTTTATTTTTGAAAATAAAAAATATAAACATAAAAAAGCTTCTACTAAATGAAAATACACGGTATATCTTAATCCTGTGCAATATGATGAAGCGTTTTTACTTTTTCGATAACAAAAATGGATTAAAAGCTATTTATACTATGTAAACATTTGTAAGATTTTACGTTGTTTGTTTACCTATACAAAATTATCGGAATCAGTCATCGAAAGAATTAATTTCTATATTTCAGCTGATAATCAGTTCGTTTCTTTAAAACAAAAAAAAAAAAAAAGAAGAGCTTCCACTATAAATACATACTGAATGGTTTAGTCAATGTTATTTTTCTGCCAAAAATATCGTAAGAAAATGATTATTTTATTTTTATTGGAAACGGAGCCACGGATACGAACGATTACTCGTTATGCCCCGAAAATGTTATGCGCTCAAACCGTTGGATGTATTTTCGTCGATCGTCGGAGTGATAGCGATATACAGGGTATACATTTTGAGTATCACGTTCGGAGGGTGTATCAGTGGCAGTAGACATACCTCGGAAAACTGTTGGTTTGCATTGGGCTAATGAACTCTGTTAGTTGAAACGTTACACGCTCACGAGTTAACTGGTAACGAGAATATACTTTACAGATTAATAGTATAGACAAGTTGAAATGGTCTCGAATTTTGTGCATCGATGTTTTTGAGAAGGATATTTTGATCAGGGATGAACGAAACGGAAAACGTACGCGACCGCTTAAAAACAAGTAAAACTCAAGGCATCATTAATATAAAGATGTAATATGTTATTATTTGTTTGACGCTGCTTTGTGATTCGAAATTAAAAAAAAAAAAAAACTTGGTACAGTTTAGAAAAAAATGTTTACAAGAAAACGCAAACTGACCGAGAAGACGAGATAAAAATCCCTCTGTGCGCATATAAATGATGTATAATATGTATCACACGCTCGTTTATTACAAATTTTAATCAAATGATTCGATAAAAACGTCTTAATGTCGTCTTCGAAGATAGAAATACGCACGTGACTCGGTATATTAATCATGAAAACACGTTGTCAACACCACAAGAGAGTAGAGTCCCACGATTTCGTTTGATTTGATTTGTTTTTTTTTTTCTTATAATTTAGTAGATTTTTTTGCTTTCTAATGTCTACCAAATAAAATTCAATCGCTAATGAGAATCCTTATTTGCTAATCACGATCAGTTACGATAAATTACGACTTCTAGATGATATTTTAATTAATGTCATAAGTGATACCTATAGGAGATATTAATATTACGAATGACTATACAATATTAATATTATGATAATATATTATCTTCTGAACCATTTTCGATTAAAATTAGTTTGAACGGCGCATATTATATTGGATGGTCGTCTGGCGAATATAATAACATGATTTCACGGATATGATGAATAAAAATTATATTATTATATACATTTATAAATATGCGCAACCCACGTGGTTTTAACCAAATATTAATAAATACAATTTAATATTTTTTTTTATGTTACAGAAACGTTAATTTCAGTTTTTCCTACACACTTTTTTCACATACCCTACTTTAGATTTTTATTGGACATTGAATGTAATTAAAACATTGATTTGAATATCATACTAACTGTATTTTTCTAAATTATTTTTTTAATAATAATATAAGATAGAATGTGGTTTTTAACTATATTTTTGTTACGTCTTAACGGCTATAACGACAAATGCTTTCCCTTAAATATGGTTATAATCGATATTCATAGTAAATAAGACATAATAAGGAAAGTAAAAAGTCTTATAATATATACTTAACAATTCTCAATGTAGTCGGAAAATGTTGAAATAATCAAGTATTGATCGGAAATATTACAAATAATAAAAATAAAAAAAGTAAATAAATAAATAAAAAACTGTACAATAATCGAATAACATATTCCGGGCAATGTATTAAGTGTTATTATTTGACTATGTACGAATGGATGATTATTTATTTGAATTTCAAGCGTCTTTAATATTAATACTATTATGATCGAAACAATTAGGAACGCTAATTATAGTGATCACATTTATTTTTTTGTTATTTTAATTAAAATTAATAATGTATTATGTAATAATAATATATATTATACAGGCAGTAACGTGTCACTACAGACGTGCGTGGTTTGGTGAAATGATCGCAAACCTTTGTCGCCAGTCTACTACACGCCGGAGCCCACTCGATAGCAGTAATGTGTTTTCTCTCTCAGTGGCTGTGCGTCGGTGGCGTCGGATGGGCGCCTTTACAAACCCGGCCGTTCGGTATAAGTATGAACCGGATAGGTTCAGAAGGGATTCAGGCGAACAGCAGCAAAGGGGAAGTGCATTGTAATTTTAATCTGACAGCCGTTCTTCTGTGCCCAGTTGACGCGGTGCACGTTTTACGACACGGCTAAATTATCTAAAATATCGAAGGCTAATGCATTATAATTATAATTTTTGTCTTGATGAACAATATAATATGTGTAAACAATATATAGTTTTTTTTTTCTTCGAAATTTTCTCTTTGGAAATAGCATTGAACGTTTTGAATATAACTTGCCAACACGGGTTTGAAAACAAGACATCAACATCTTAAATATAATATAGTGGTAATCCGCATACGGATGTTGTGTGACATAAAGTCCATACATAGTGATTTGAATGACCAATTTATGTGAAAATCGCAGACATAACTGGAAATAATTTTTCAGCTGTTTTTCCTTGAAACCGTTCGATATTGCTAAAACGTCTTCACTCTCCTAGTCGCGTACTTTAAATATTTTTTAGATTTCGTAATTTCGACACGCCCTAAAAGAGCTTTAGAAATGTGTTTATTTCTCGATCTTAAGGACCCGTGATATTATAATAAATAGAATCAGCGAAACGATATTTGACTACTTTTTGTTGTAATAATGATAATTTTAACACGTCACGACTCGGCGGGTTGATCGTTGCACATTGAAGGTCTAGAACACCCGAATAATTCGAACCATGTATCTGCACGCAACTGATGACCACTGAAGGCATATGAAGTATAATAGCGTCACATGTTGTTGGATTATTGTTAAGTTATAAGAATATTATCACGGCGTATAATGCGTTACAACGGAATCGACCAGACGATGAACAGTGTACACCATACACATGCACGTTTCACACAACCGTGTACAACGACACATCGTGTCGCCGTGAGATTGTTTTAATTTTCAGATAAAAATATATTATTCATCGGACGCCATGCAGATTATACTATACGTGTTTGCGTTCCGGGTGACGTGTGTTGGCGGGCGGCGGTGGCCGAGGGAAAATGAGAAGAAAAAATGGAAATGCGATATCCCTATTTTTTTTATTTTTTTTTTTTCGTAATAATTTGTCTCGAACGTGTACGGCTTTCAAATCGTCGTCTATATTCTTGTTATCGCGAACGAGACCGCGCCGCGACGCCGGAGCCAAGAAGGGCTGTTTATATGCCTGTGGCGCGAACTGCCGAAGCGCGTCGGATCGATCGACATGTACTGCACATAATATAATATTATACAAATAATACGAATTACGCTTAAATATACATTTCAAATGACGTATACGTATAAATAATAAATAACACGAAAACATTTATAATGCACACATCGTCGTTACACCATCATTTCGTTTTATCCGTCTCGTTTTACTATTATTGTACGCACGCTTAATATATGCATACGACTTTTTTGATAACGCGCTGTACGCGCTCATCCGTTTGCGATTCGAGTGGTGTCGCGTATGCGAGCGTTGAAAAAATATAATAATATATTTCATATGACGATTCTAAGAAAAACAACAACAACCTCTACAACGGGCGACGATAATGTTATAAATAATAATTATAGAAAAATATAATAATTTATAATATATTATACTGAGTGAGACATGCTCCTCGTTGCCATTTTCGAGTATAGATTGTTTTTATTTTCTTTTCGGCTTATAGTAAAACGTTAACTCGTTTTTTTTTTTTATCGTGTATCATTTTTATCTCACAGCTTCATATATTTTCTAATAAAACGTTATATTTTCTCGAAAGCGTTTTCATTGTTTTAATAACAAGAGAAATCTAGGAAAATATCGACACACAGATAAAATTGTTGTACGTTTATAACGTGATGACGTAGGCATTTCCCTATTTATTTAATTTAATTTCTTTTATTATTATTGTTGTTATTATTTTTTGACGACAAAACTCCGTCTATTAAAATAATAATATTGTTCACACGGAAAAAAATACGACTATGAGGAGCGTATTGTAATATAATTTCTTTCCGTCGAAAACCGCACTCTCTCTGATCCTTCCCCAAATCAATCCTTCATGCGTAATGTAAATTAAAAAAAAAAATGGAATCACGTTAAAATCGCATTTTTTCTCTCTTTTTTTGTATACATAAATGAAAACACCGCCCATCGTAAATATAACCGATATCGTTCTCGAATATTATCATATTAAATTTGAAGAAAAAAAAATTAATTGCTAATCGCCATAAGGCGACACGTCAATTATTGCGAATACTGCAGCTTTTAAACCGTTCCAAGCACGCACGCACGCACACATACACGCACACACACGCATTTTATCATTAACGTTTTGGGGGGATGAAATCGAAAAGAATATTATTTGATTATTTCGACGGAAAATACATAATGACGTCGGAAACTACGCGAGTAAACATAATAATATATTATTCTCGGTAAATTCATGCAAATTACACTGCGCGTATGACTTTGCAGCAGTTCCTATATAATAATAATATGTAGTTTGAACGGGCACTGCGTACCGTTGCAGAATGCACGTACATTACACAGTTATGTCGCGTTCGTTTGTCGGTAATTTAATTACGTTCGATTTCAATTTAATCCTAATAATATATGTAAGCCAAATATAATGAATAAAAGGGTGGCGGAAAACACGCGTACGCATTTAAAATTACGAAAAGACGAATGGACAATTAGGTGTATAATTATACATGTATACAGTGAATAACGAAGTAGTTCAATGCGCGAGCAATCGACGGAATAACAATAATAATCATAATAATAATATTATGTAGTGTACGAACTATTTACTAATTTATCCGCATTTATATGGGTGCATCATTCAATCATTGTGGCCGCTCTCAGGTGAAGTCAACCTCGAACGAGCGACTATATTATACTTACGCATCAATAATAATACTGCAGTAGTATTTAAATTATCATAGCTGTAATATACTCGTGCATACGTATATTATTATAAATTGTATTTTAACGCTGTAACGGTACACCACAATGAGAAACGGCACCTGTTTTCCATTGCTGTGAACGAAATAATTTTATGTGGTATACTATAATATAATAGGACAGGTGGTGTAACTGTTATTCAATAAGTCTTCTCTCAAAAATAGATCAGAATAGATTCGGAAAAAATATGTTTTAATACAGTTGTACGAAAGCGATTTGGAATTTTTCGTCACAGGATCTATGTGGCTGTTATTGATGATCAATATTATATTTGTTGATCGCCCACACGTTTCGTGTTAAAATCAATAATGATCAGTAACAATGACTGGTATAATGCATATACTATTTTCCCAAATTTATTTTTGTAATTTATTTGTTGTAATTATTTTCAGTTTTAGATAACTTATGTACCTACTGTTTTAAAATGTATGCCCTCCATATTATAAAACTAAAATCCTTGCCGTGAAGTGTAGGCATTATTTTATAGGTAGAAAGTATACCAAATTAAACTTAAACTGGTATTAAATACTTGTGCGTTATTATGAAACTTTATAAGGACAACATAATATGTTTTTATTGTACACTGAGGTGATGAAAATAATATTTCAAAACCAAAATTATTTTCAAAAACAACTCTTTCAATTCCTCAGTGAAATATTTTGTACTTCAATCGAATGAAAACATTATTAAAACAGACAAATGATTATTGTATCTGATAATTTTGTTTAATACTACCCATAAAAAAAAAAAAAAAAAAAAAAAAAAAACAATGTTCATTATTATTTTCAAATACAACACGAATTTTTATACTTTAAGCGAACCGTAAAAAAAAAAAAAAATACAATAGAAGAAATGCAGTATTGTATCTTTGTGTTACAAAAACTCGTTTAATGTTCCAATGTTATTATGGAATTCTTGTGTAGATATTATATTTGTACATTATATGCATTTTATAAATGATATAATAAATACCACGTGGGTTTTACGAAAGGAAATCATCGTAGAAATATGCCCGAAGAACACGCGTAGACTATTTTATTGTTTTTATTCAAATACACGACATGCAATATGCACTGCAAACCGTTCATAAAATTCGCTGATCTTGTACGATGTGGATTTGAAAAATTGTATCGTAGACAAATTTTACGGAGACACTTGGCACCGATCCGCACTATACTATTATTATTATTATTATTTAACCATTTATAATTAATTTGCATATATATTACGGTAGAGAAAAGCGCTTTTGTGCGGTTTAATTACACTATACAATATGTAGACGAAAGGGAATACGGCATGTTTATTGTGGCGTATACGAAATGTCACAAAATCCGTGGAAAAGATATAAAGTAGCAGTGTTCCAAGGAATAAAGAGAAAGAAAGTCGGTAAGATAATAGGTTCGGAAAAACTTCAAAAATTCGATAAATATGTCATCGTTGCCACGAAATAAAAATATGTCTTAAGTCTTACATGCCTGCTTTAACTCGCAAGTACTAAAAATAGAGTTTCTTCTTATTTATCTTGGATTTAAATCTGAAAAAGTTCTGTTGCATTTGAATACATTCGAAAACAATGTACAGCATTTCGTACAAAAAATGGTTTTGACAAGGGTGCTCTATGATAAAATATTACCTCATTAGATAACATAACACAGTGAGGTAGGTATTATAATCGGTATGAGGAAAGATCCAGTACGCAAAATATAATCAATCGGATGCTAAACTAAAAATTAAAAATGGGATTCTTATAGACATTTTTCATAAGATGTCTAAATGGTTCTCGTTAGATAAGAAATTGGTTGGGTAAAAAGGTAAAATTTGTCATGTGATAACAGTATAGAAATTTGAATGCGTGAATTATAATACGATTTCAAGAACATACATACCTACATCTACCATTGCAGAATTAAATTATTAAAAAAAAACTAATCGAGCCGAACATATTACTTGGTCCATAAACATATCAGCAAGTTTTTATTATTATTAATCTTCTCGCGTTGTTGTATTATTTTCATCATATTTAAATAACACATAATATATAAATACAATATATATATAATAGTACAATAGTCATACAATAGTAATGATCAATCAGCAAATACTCATTAAAATAAATAAGCATACGCTGCTCACCCAATACATATAGATATACACTTCGGTTCCTCTTGTTAACAAATTTGAATTAAAAGGTTAAAAGTTATTTTAGATTCTGAATGGAGTGATGGAATCTATTGATTTTACAATGATGTGTGTTGTTTTTTTTTTTTTTTTTGTGTCTGACGACAACTTTTTTTGCAGTAAAAATGCTTCGATTTGCTTATACAGCAACTTTTCTGAAAGGAAAGTGAATGTAGATGGTACTTGGGCTAGTCAAAAATCCAACATTTTTAATATTTTTTGCAAAAATCGAAAAAAACGTTAAAAAAATTACGAAAAAACGGGAAATTTTACGCAAAATCACGTTTTTACAAACTACATTTTTTTAAAATGCTCTAACTCAAAAACGAAAAACCGCAACAACTTGAAATTTTCACCAAATCTTTATATTGGTATTTTCTATACATGGTTATGCTTTCAAAGTATTTTGACATATTTTGGCTTATTTAAAGACAATTTAAATTGTTGATTTTTGTAACATTTTTTTTTTTTAAACATTTATAAAATTTAATTGGCTGCCCGAAAACTCTTGAAAATTGAATACAAGGTTCATAATCAGTTTAACTTATAGTTACTAAAAATATCGGAGATCGTTTCACTCAATTTTTTTTATAAACCTATTAAGTTAAAATTTGTATAAAATATGTTTAAATCGCAATGAATTACAAGTTACTTTGTAGTTGAAAATTCATAAAAATTTTTCTGTTTATAACAAAGGTTCAAAATTTTAACACTAGGTTGTCCATAAGCTTACCTTCAAAAGTATATAAAAAAAATTTAACCAGACGTAAGAAGAAAAATTTTATGACTATTTTAAATTTAAATTTTTACGAAATTGCATTATAATTCAATTTAAATATAAAATACTATATTATTATATACACATTTTAGACAAATATATTAACTCCGTTCAGAATCGTTATTCGTATACAATGATATCTATCATTGCATTCAAATTTAATAAATCCATTGTAATAATGACCTATCCTATAAACGAGGTACACTCCACCCCCAACTGTAAAGCAAAACGAGGCCCACCCGTTCTTTTTCACAATTACTTATGTAACCAGCGTTAGGTTAGGATTGATTGCAAAACATCTAGATGATGTCTAATAAATGTTGGCCACTTGGTTTAAACATATTTTGTTACGATGGTCGACGTATCAGCAGCTGGCCTTGTATTATTGAAACGTTTGCTATAAACTGTTATTTTCCAGTTTGTCTGAACATTTAAACAAACAATATGACATCAATTTTTATCAGTACGAGTGACTGAGACTCAAATGGTCGTTTTCTAAACCCATTCCGTTACCACAACGAACACGTGATACTCTATATGAAGACTCGATTTTCCAAATCGGATTCAACCACATCAGCTGCATTATATTTCTGTCGCCGGTCGGGCAGCTAGGAATCATAAAACATAATATTATTACAATGTGTTATGTGTTTATGAGAAACGATAAACGTCAGGAAATCAACCACGTTTCTATCGGTGGTCTATTTGATTAGAGATGAAAATATGTTTACCCTGTGTGAATGTGATAGAGGGGAGAGCGAAGGTTCCAACTTTTAGAAATCTCCAACACAAACACGGTATTTGATTCGAAAAAAACATAGCTGTCGCAGTTAACAAGTACCACGGTGTAATCACGTAATAAAATATATCATAAATTCAATTTCGTCCACGTACTTCGTCGGGCGGGGCTGACCAACGGTTGTAATCACGTCCTGCACCAGACCCCGTAGCGATTATTATATAATAATAATAATAATATGATTTAATGTACATAAATAATAAAACTATGATAACACGGATAGTACATATAACATTTACTGTATACGTGTATACGCTTCTGATACGGTAGCACAACTATTATGGTGGTAATAGCGCGGAGCGTATGCGCGGCGAGAAGTTTGGGGGACCGAATACACGTCGAACTCGAGGAATTATGGAGTCGCGGCGCCGTGTAATCGCCAATAGATAAACACAAACATAATATTATATATACATGTACATATAATGTACGTGTATATATATATATATATATATATATATATATTGGTTCAGGATAGGATGGACAAAGTACAATAACAATAAAACGTGATATACTGCCGATACTTTTGCCCCCTATCACGCTGTCTCTTCCCCGGAGGGCGAAGTACGTATATATACTCTGATGTGTGTACACGCACGCTCATCTGATCATCTTTTGCTCAGCTTTTTTCTTTCAGCTCCCCTGTATACATGCCTCTACACTATCTCTCCTCCTCGTGTCTCACAATCTCTTTCGTTCTCCCTCTCTCTTTCACACACACACACACACACACACACACACACACACACACACACTTTATCTCCTATTTTCTACACGCACAAATATAAATGCATATCCACGGCGTGTATGTAATAATAATATTCGTATCCCAACAATCTATACGACAACGGCTATGTAGACGTTTACAGCCGATGATACCGAATGAGTGGATTCTTCGCGTGCGATGCTCCGCAATACAACAGCAGGACAGAACAGGAAAAATAAGAGCGTTATTGTTATTATTATCGTTTCGGTCACGGTGGATGGCGGTGGTGCGAGGATCACGTAAGGACTGAGCTGTGTACACGCAAGCCGCTGGCCATTATTGTCATCGTTTACAGGACAAGAGCCATTCGGTGTATAATAACACACATAATTGCGAGAGTCCTTTGTTTTTGTCGACATGCGAAAGAAGTGTCGGCGAAATAATCTGATGGAAAAGAACAAAATGCTAAAGCGAAAACTAAAAATAAATCTTTAGAAAAAAAAAAAAAAGTAATGACGCGTATAGTAGTGACTTGCAACCTTGTCCTTAAAACTATTCTACGATTTACGATGCCATTGGTATGGCTGCAATTCACCAAGTACATTCCATGTTTTTGAGAAATTTACATACACATACACTAGCATATTAATTCTTTTTAAACCGATAATCATTGGATAGTGATTGCGAGTCACTGTAACTTTCACGTTTGACGTATTGAAAGACATATAATATAATCAAAAATATAGTTTTTTGTAAGAATCGGATATTTATTTGTGAACGAAAGTTTAATTTATTATTCAGGAGAACTTCACGATTTTAACCACAAAAATAAAATTTTTTATGCAATTATATCAAATAAGATATCATAACTTCAACCATCTGTCTTATAGTAACACTGCTTTATAATATAATGCCATTGATTATTTTTACTGTTTAATTTTATTATTCTTATTATTGTGTCGATTATAAAGAATCGATTTTATTTACTGTAAAACAAGTTAATTTTGTTAAAGATCTATTTAAGAAACTTTAAACTGTTTAGAATTTAAATTATACATTATACATTTATACTGAACATGCAACTTAAATTTAAACACAACACAGGGAGTTGAGATTATATAATTTTATAGAATACATATAGAATATAAAATGTACATAGAATATTGTTAATCACTAATCATCTGATATTGAGATCAAATTGTCAATGTTTAAATCGGCTGAGAATTATAAAAGAAAAATTCAATTTTTCAGTATGAAGTAAAAAATAAAAATTAATGAATCAGTCAATTATAAATGATGCATAAGGAATTTTTATTTTTTACTGTTAGTTTTTTTATTTTGTAAGATTTAAATATATTATTTCAAGATAATTCCCAACATTGATCGCATACACACACACACACACACACACACACACACACACACAAACCTCGTACACGCACATAATCTTAATCGACTGTCGGTTATAATAATATATTGACGACATGGCACGCGCTAGTATCAGAGATGATTTAATGTGTGCGTTTATCAAGATAACTTATACGTGTTCATCCTGAAAAAGGTTTCACATGGCTCCCTTATCCCGTCCTGGTTGAGGTAGGTGTTCAGTGTTCCAAGTGTTATATACATGGCCAAAAATCAATAACTACTTTTCTATTTTTAAAAACATTATTTTAATTTTATTTTATCATCGCTTTTAATTCTTGAACGTTAAAAAATGAAATTTAATCGTAATAGATACGGTCGGAAAAAGTCATATTGAACTATGTGCACTAACAAACTTTGGTATTGAATAAACATACGGAATTTTTTGACAAAATTATGTGCACACCTCATGGTTACACGGTTAGAACAAAAACAAAACAAATAACACAAATGAGTGCACTAAGCAAAACTAGGCAAATATGTTATGTATCCAGATTATTTTATTAAATCTAATAACTACTTGCATGGTTTAAAACCTACCTTATTATGATTATACAAACTTGACGAATGATAAGCTCAACCGTTGTGGGTTTTACTAAATTTGTTCCTAGATTCAAATGTCGGTTAAGTAAGTACTGATATTTTTGGTCGTGTGTTTCAAAACACTGACCGTTACTCCCGACCATATTATTACACATCAGAATCTATTCCTCGCCTCTTCAGACTACCCGGATATTCCTACCGATTTGTTGCAAGTTTCGGTGCAAGTATTGTATATTATATTATACTCTGTCTTTCGAACGCGTATATTAGGTACAATTGATTTTCCGCCGTATTAATTCAACGTGTTAAGTGACACTCGGCAAACTCGATATTATTTATCAGTTTTATTCGTAAACCATATCCCTCCGCTTTGTTTGCGGGAAATTTAAAAACACCACGTTTTTACGTCAAACCGATTTTCGAATTTGGCTTACGCCAAGTTTAGTGTTGCGATCAGTCCTATAATAATCCTGCAATAATCGTAACCATCCGTGATCGCTAGTGTAGATTACACTACGATAAGGCAAACTTGCAGCGTAAAATAAATATTTATACAACATCACTCTAGGAAAACTCTTTTCCTTGTATATTTTTATTTTTTAGTAATTAATTCAATCCTGCGAGTTAACAAAAAATGTTTATACATCGTTCAAAGTGAACGACTGAGGAAAAAGTTATATTCTATTTAAATTCAACGGTTAATATACATATTCGTTCTGAATGTAGGTAAATAGCAGCTGAATATAATATGTATTATAAACGTAGGAAAAAATCCAACAAAATATTTTGTTTTGTAAGTCATTCGTTTTGGTAAAATATTTGAAATGTTTAAATAATTGATGGAAACTGTTGATTTATTTCAGAAATAATTAGATATAGTCATTTTTATAAAGGTTGGTTTTACATAATATATAGTTACTTCTTTTTCCCACGTTTGGTGACCTTAACGATTAAAAAGTCCAAATATTTTAATTCTAAAAAAGTCAACGAGAAGCGATAGTACGCCATATGTCGTCCAACTAAATATGTTTAAAGTACCCAACGGCGGTCGAACAGTATTATGTTTAAAGGTTTTGTACTCGAATCGTGAAATATAATTGTTATTTATGAGTCTGAGTGAATTGAGCAGAGTTGATATAATTCTGAGCACGTGCCGATTGTTACATAAATATACAATTTTGTTAGGATTCACATGAATTTATAACAGTTGGGTAAGAATATTATACACGAAGAAGTGGAAACGGAGAAAGTCTAGTTTCGCGATGAAGTATTCGACTAAAAACCAAAGCGGTTCAATTGTGATTAGTCGTGATATGGAATAAAATCCATTTAAATCGAAATGTGTTGTATAATCGCCGTCAAATTTCATTTTTACGAACATAATCTTTTAAAAGTATAAAACATTATGTTGTATTAGTCTTCTCCTATAAATTTAATTGTATTATCGGTCTTTTGCAATTTAAATCCAGCAAAGTTTTTGTGCTTTGCTGTTAAAATATATAAATAAATTAGGTTTAGTTTTTATGGAATAAATTTATTATTGTCAACTAAATTATTAAATGTGCTTACGGATGAACAAATAGAATTATTCATTGTTATTCGATGAAAATAATATTATACTTGATAGTCATTTTATTTTGATACGATATACTCCGAGTGGAAACTCAATCACATGCATGTAGCATGTGGCATTCGTATATTCAACTAAAGATTATAATTTAATGAATTTAAAAAGATTTTATCAAAAATGTCATTTGAATAATACTTAATTTTTATGGTCCTTGAAAAGGCTTGATTTTTATGAAAAATAAAATATCAGTATGTATATAGGATCCGAAAAATGAAGAAATACAAATATTTATAATCTCAGATATAGGAAGGATAAAAATAAATTAATATATTTACCGTATTTCTTGTAGATTATACAAAACATTTTTTGTATTATCTAGGTTATAGTATTTTTTATGCAAAGAATGTCATAAGAATATCAAAAATATAAATGAAAATCCTAACCAATCATAATAATATTTTTGTTCACATAATATTTTCTTAAAATTTACTATTTAGGCAGATCATGAAGAAATAAATTGCAATGAACCAAACCATAAGGTATGTTTAATGTTTCGAAAGTTTGATTGCTGTCATGACATGCGTCTGTATGCTTTAGGTTTTTTTTTTTTTAAATATTTAAATAAATATATTTATTTTTATTTTAATATTTAAACTGTGGATTTACGAGTTCTATGATTTAATTTATTTAAGATACGTACATGGCAGTATTAAAACTAAAATATTTATATATATATATATATAGTACTATTTAATTAATGAAATATTTTATACTTAAATAATAATTACTTGTTCTGAAAGAATAAAAAACACGCTTGAAATAAAAATGTTAAAAATAACATTTTTCATTCACTTAATTTCGGCTTATGAACCATTAAAGTCATTTCAAAATATGGATTAGTATCTAAAATGTTTATTTAGCAATTAATGTCAAGGTGAAAAATTAATATTTTAAAATAATAATCGTACTGTATATCGAGTTACATTTCAAATCCAATTATTCGACAACACCAAATCATTCTGCGTCCAACTCGCCGTATTACTTTTTATGTATATTTCCATTTGTAAAAATTGACTAGGAACAGATGTATTGGTTTTGTCATGACGAATGGTTTTTATTTTTATCTGTATGTAAGTCTGACATTTTATATCATTTCGATTTCAAGAATTGCTCCCATTATCAGAAAAAGGAATGAATTATGAATATTGTATTTTTAGGGCTATTGGGGAAAAATTTTTTCACAATAAGTTCAATTTCTTAAGAATAAAAAAAAAAAAAAAAACGCAAATAATGATTTTGATTAAATCTACTTTTTGTCGTTCCTCGAAAAATAATAGTTGTGTTCACTGAATCCTAATATTATTGTTTCTTTAGAAATTATGGTATGATTTTCAAAAACCGTTGTTTTTTGTGTTACTTAGGTATAGCTGATGTAGGTGTTGACTATTTTATGTTTTCTTATTTTCTTTTCGTAAAGTATAAACAGAAAAATTTGAGCCACTTAAAAATTTTTCAAGATTGAATGTAAAGTACTTCATTCTATTTTCTTACTCGTGTAGAAAAATACAAAATACTTGCGTGTAGTCATAGTTGAGCTTTTGAATTTTAAACATTGAAAATACTCGATAGTAATCTAATAGTATAGGTATAGGAACTGTGCCCCCAGCACAAGTTTAGCTTAAAGGGGGCACTGCAATATATTAAGCTAAATTTTGTAAAAATAATTTTAAGATATTCTTATGTTGCACAAATAAATTATTATTATTATAATCACTAAAATGTGCAAAATGCTTTCAGTTAAACACCTCTGTCCGTTTATTTGTTCACACGCTAATCGTAGACGACTATTTTGGTGGAGTGATCGATTTCTCTCTTTTCAAAAGATGCAATACGAACGTTAACATGCTAGTTATCGTATCTAATATGTATGTTCGCATTACGGGTGTGTTTAAAAACATAAATATCGGATGACGTATGCCCTTTAATTTGAGTATGTAAAATCAAAGCATCCGATAAATTCATTACACGGCCAAATTGTGTTTGCAATTGTATCCACATGTGCTTCCGGGTGATAATCATCATTGTTGAATTTTTCAACGGACGTTACGTATAATATTTTAACCGTTACGTATAATAAAAATATTATATTGTTAAAAACCCATTCGAAATCTCTAAAAAATCTACCTCCCACCGGATGAGATCAATAATTATTTCGTCCAGTTTTAATTATTGAAGGGGTCGTGAAAAACTATTTACATACTCATCAACTTCCGGCCATACATTGCAAAAAAATATTTAAAACGAACATTTCCCATACGACCACGTCAACCGATTGTTCTGAACAATTTTTAAATTAAACGCACATATTTATACGTATAGGAGTCGGATGGAAAAAATATCCAACGATTCAAATGCAATAGGAACTTAATAATGTCGTCGACTGCAACTTATACTATCTATATTTTAAACGATTCGATCGAGGATTCGCTTTACAATTTCTACTTTTCTTGTCCCCTCATTTTACCCTTCGACCAGATAACATTCATCAAATTACTATTTGAAAAATTTCTCATTGGTTAAGGTATGTGTAATGATGAATATTTAAATTTCTCTTTTCGTTTTTAATATCGCCTCGAAGAACTTATAGCAGAGTTCGGGTAGAATGTATTCCAAATATTCCGGTGAACTGCATTATATTGTTTTAATAAAAAAATAAAAAATTATAATAATACGAATTACGACGATGCCAAAATTTTGTATTCTCTCTCTCTCCCTCTCTCTCTCTCTCTTTCTCTCTCTCTATCTCTGGCGCTCATTCGTTCTCTTATTTAATATTGACGATAACGCGTATAATAATAATCGTTGCAATTCCAGTGTAAAATAAAATACGCGTGACGTCGAGAGTTAAGTTTAATCGCATCGCGTTGAAACGACAGCTATTGTTTTATCAAAACGAAAGTGTTCAGCGCGTATACATATACATGTATATACACAACAGCGTTTTTGATAATTGAACGTGCAACTTTGTTTATCTCGACGTCTTCGCGGCACGGCCTTATAAAACGCGTATACGTATATAATATAATATGCATGATGTATACGTACTATACGCGTATATCAACCGCCGGGTGAGGGGTGGGGCGTGGGGAGAAGGTTGTCTGACCAATTAATTATTATTTTCTTCTCCTCGTTCCGAGTAGGGATCGGGAGTTTTGTCGGTTGTACCGTGCAGTATATATATATATATATATATATGTATATATATTATAATATACTATATAGTAGTCGCGTAAGATGTGTTGTGGAATAAATCACAAATACTCCGCGCGTTGACAACCGCTCGTTGCTGTTCACCGAAATTCCACCCACGTTCGAGTTGTTCAAGAAATTTATTCGCCAATAACTGCGGGGTGGATAGTAATTATTTGAATCCAACCGCGTCAATGACGCCAGCGCACGATCATCGTGAAATCGTACTCGGATATTTAGATTATAGAATTTTATTAATGATTTATAATTATTATAATATTGCTGTGCATAACCGTAGGTCAATCATATTCGTTTTAAATCGAAATATACCTATCCATCATAATATTTTCATCGTTACACGTTTTTAATTTTTGTTCGAAATGTCTGCGTATTTAATTCCCGCGATACACTACGTTTCGATTGGTAAATCAGTAGAGTTAATGCCTAGTACGGTTTGGCCTGACAAATGATATCGGAAAAGTGTACGGTTCGAGTAGTATAATAATTCCTGGTACATTGCTCGTGGT
Organism: Chaitophorus viminalis; assembly: GCA_025469195.1. Taxonomy (NCBI): domain Eukaryota; kingdom Metazoa; phylum Arthropoda; class Insecta; order Hemiptera; family Aphididae; genus Chaitophorus; species Chaitophorus viminalis. Next base: position 66,803 of record JAIPRK010000979.1, read on the forward strand.
TTTTTAAAACTAATAAGTCCAATAATTGTAGAAATTTTTTTCTTTGAAGACCAGTTTAACGTTCGAGTTACCATTGTTTATCCATCGCAGTCGTAGTTACCAAGTAAAACATGCAACAATCGACAACGATCTATGTTCTATCATTATTGACCGGTTTCCTAGAAGATAATATTTTGAAGAAAAATAAATCTACCTCATTTATAAGAATGGACGATCATGATAAAAATATATAGTCCAAGACGTAGACAAGTATATCGAAGAGAAGATAAATAATTTATGCTATTTCGTTATTTGTACTGCCGATATATTTGTCTAAAAATAATTGGTTGCCCGTTTGATTTTGTTAAATAAAACATACAATAAAATAAAATAATGCATCGAATGTAAAATATAAAACGTAACATTAATTTTTATTTTGGTAATACTTGTTATATTAGCTGGTAACAAATCGCTAATCAATAATGTTTTGTTGCATTAATATAATATGAATTATAGTTCAATAAAAATTATAAACGTCTATGATAAGTTAATAAACTTAGAAATTAGAATTGTTAACAGTCGATGTAGCTTGTATAACGATAATGGTTTACCCTAACCAATATCCATAACAATTCATAATATAGACGTCACATGGAAATACGTTATTTAAACATTATAGTTTTATTTGTAATCAAAGTTTACACAATAATGCTGCACTGTTTAGACATTCTTAATCGTAAACATTATTGTAATGTTTCCAATATGGTTGATCCGATAGGAGGAAAAATTTCACGTTATAGTTTCGACCGAGTACATGGTAATTAATATATTACATGTGTTGAGTTCGGAACGAATTTCTACATTAGATCCTTCTGATCCTCGATTTTTTCTTCTTTTGTTTTCATGCCACTTCTATCTCAATTCCCTACCGTCCTACTCAATTACTGCTTAGTTGTCAAGGAAACCGTTACCATTTACAATAGCAATAATTCTTGACTTTCTATCTGGTACTGTAGTATTTATTAAATTTGTAGACATAAAACCAATCCAAAATAAAGTTTTATAGTGACAATGACACTTATTTCATTCTTCGTTTAACACCGTAAACTTTTTACATGAAATATTGTGTTCAAAATCATATTTTTTATTTTATGATACAGATATCTCATGATCCAAAAAGCAAACATTTTTTAGTACGTACTGACTACATTTCTATGACATTTAATTAAATTAAATTTTTAAAATCTATATTAGTACCCACTCGTAAAATGTTTACAAGACGCATACTAGGATATTAAATTATATTTTACAATTAGTTAATGTCATAATATTAGATTGTCGGAAAAACAAAAAAAATTAAACCTCACAATGTATTTTTTAGATTCTGAACCCAGTGATTTTTTTTTTGTGTCTGACGACACCATTTTTGGCAGTAAAAATGCTTCGATTTTCTTAAACAGCAATTTTTTTGAATGAAAAGTGAATGTAGATGGTACTTGGGTAAGTCAAAAATCCAACTTTTTTAATACTTTTTAAAAAAATCGAAAAAAACGATAAAAAAAATACAAAAAAAAAAACGGAAAATTTTACGCAAAATCACGTTTTTACAAAATACATTATTTTAAAATGCTCTTACTCAAAAACGAAAACCCGCAACAACTTGAAATTTTCACCAAATCTTTATATTGGCATTCGCTATACTTGGTTAAGCTTTCAAAGTATTTTGACATATTTTGGCTTATTTAAAGACAATTTAAATTGTTGATTTTTGTAACATTTTTTTTTTTTTTAAACATCTATAAAATTTAATTGGCTGCCCGAAAACTCTTGAAAATTTAATACAAGGTTCATAATCAGTTTAACTTATAGTTACTAAAAATATCGGAGATCGATTCACTCAATTTTTTTTATAAACCTATTAAGTTAAAATTTGTATAAAATATGTTTAAATCACAATGATTTACAAGTTACTTTGTAGTTGAAAATTCATAAAAATTTTTCTGTTTATAACTAAGGTTCAAAATTTTAACACTAGGTTATCCATAAGTTACTCCTCATAAATCTATAAAAAAAATTCTACCAGTCTTAAAGGAAAAAAATTTATGACTGTTTGAAATTTAAATTTTTACGAAATTACATAAAATAGTGATTTGTCCTCAAACGGTTTTCAACTATTTGGTATAATTCAAAAAATGTAAGTCGCAGAAACTTAAAATTTTTACCAGCTGTTAAGATTAGTATTTACTTTATGACATATATTTTTCAAAATACAATAATGGTATTTAAGCTACTTATAGGAATTTTAAATATTCGAATTTTTTACATTTTTTATTTATAACTGATAGTAAAAAAAATTTCAAGATTTTGCGACTTATACTTTTTGAGTTATGACAAATATAAAAATCATTTGAGGAAAAATCATTATTTTATACAATTTCGTAAAAATTTAAATTTCAAACAGTCATAAAATTTTTTCTTTTAAGTCAGATAGACATTTTTTTATAGATTTTTAAAGAGTAGCTTATGGATAACCTAGTGTTAAAATTTTGAACCTTAAGTATAAACAGAATAAATGTTATGAATTTTTAACTACAAAGTAACTTTCAAATTAGCATGATTTTGACACATTTTATACAAATTTGTAATTTTTGGGCTTATAAAAAAAATTTGAGTTAAACGATCCCTGATATTTTTTAGTTATGATAAATATAACTTATATTAAACATTGTAATAAATTTTCAAAAGTTTTTGGTCAGCCAAATAAATTTTATAGATATTTCAAAAAAAAATCTTACAAAAATCGAAAATTTAAATTGTCTATAAATAAGTCAAATAAATTCAAAATACTTTGAAAACTTAGCCATGTATAGAATAAGCTAATATAAAGATTTGGTAAAAATTTCAAGTGTTTACGATTTTTCGTTTTTGAGTTAGAGCATTTAAAAAAAAATGTATTTTGTCAAAACGTGAATTTGCTTAAAATTTCCTGTTTTTTCGTCATTTTTTTATCGTTTTTTTTTTTTGACGCTTTTAAAAAGTTCTGAAAAATTTGGATTTTTTGCTTGCCCAAGTATCATTTAAATTCACTTTTCTTTCAGAAAAGTTGCTGTTTATGAAAATCGAAACATTTTTACAGCCCCAAAACGTGTTGACTGTCGCAAAAATAAAAAATAAAACACACATCATTGTAAGATCAATAGATTCCATCACTCCGTTCAGAATCTAAAATTTACTATATTATTATGTTAAAAAAAATGTAATATATTGGATGAATGACTATTATTCATGGTTATATAATGGGTATACATACGTATACAGTAAAACCTCTCTATTATGGAATTGTTGGGGACCAAAAATTTTTCCGTTGTATAGTTTTCTATCATAGAGGTAAATTTCATAAATTATTCGCACCGGGACTGTTGACATTTTCAATTATAAGGAGAATTCCGTTTAATTGGGGGTCTGTTATAGAGAGGTTTTACTGTACACACATTTTATATTCACGCACAATATACTAGAGAATAGAGATGAACGTTTATTGTTCAAGATATAACAAAATAAACTGTGGTCATGAACGAGTGTATGTTCCCTATCGTTTTATATATGTGTTTTACAATAATTTTAGTGTGTTTTATTTATATAGTTTGTGGTGTAGTAGCGACGCATATACCAATACGCCGAATCGTATATAAGAATACAATGCGTTGGTTGTTCATGAAATAATAAATCGCTCTCCCAAATTAACTTTTGCCGGACCGGAGCCGTGATCGCCGGCCACAAGTAATGGGCGTGTCAACGACGCGCGTCGCGTGCTTGCTCCGCACGAAAACATCTAACAGCGCGTTCTATCGAACATCGCATGCGTTTCACCTTTACTGCTACCACCTCTTAAGTCAATTCTTTTAATTTTTCAACACTAAATAAAACGGTTTATGGTTAACTTTCAGACTTTGGTACAATTTTTCTAACCATGAACATAAATATTTGCTTGTTTTATCAAAACTATTAAAAACGTTTTCTGGAAAAATATTTACACCGTCTCTATTTAATATTATCATATTGTTTATGAATATTTAAATTATCATGGAGAAAAATGAAAAATGTGATACTAATGAAAATGGTTCGTAGACAGAATAATAAAAAAGAACGGGTGGGCCTTGCTTTGCTGTACAGTTGAGGGTGGAGTGCACCTCGTTTATAGGATAGGCCATAATTACAATGGATTTGTTAAATTTGAATTCAATGATAGATATCATTGTATACGAATAACGATTCTGAACGGAGTTAATATGTTTGTCTAAAATGGGTGTATAATAATGTAGTATTTTATATTTAAATTGAAATATAATGCAATAGTATGCAATTTTGTAAAAATTTAAATTTCAAACAGTTATAAAATTTTTTTCTTTAAGTCCGGTAGAACTTTTTTTTTATAGATTTATGAAGAGTAGCTTATGGATAACCTAGTGTTAAAATTTGAACCTTAGTTATAGACAGAAAAATTTTTATGAATTTTCAACTACAAAATAACTTGCAAATTATTGCGATTTAAACATATTTAATACAAATTTTAACTTTATGGGCTTTTAAAAAAAAATTGAGTGAAACAATCTCCGATATTTTTAAGGTACAGTTAGTATAACTTATAATAAATCTTATATTAAATTTTCAAGAGTTTTCAGATAGCCAAATAAATTTTATAGATATTTCAAAAAAAAAAAAACTTACAAAAATCGAAAATTTAAATTGTCTATAAATAAGTCAAAATACTTCGAAAACGTTACCATGTATAGAGAATGCCAATATAAAGGTTTGGTGAAAATTTCAAGTTGTTACGGTTTTTCGTTTTTGAGTTAGAGCAAATTTCAAAAACCTATATGATTTGTGAGTTTAGAATTTTATATATTATATTATATTTTACTTGTAATTTTATGTCAATATTCACTGTTCAAATGCTTATAAAAAAAAAATTGTGCCTATGGATTTTAATAATTTTTGAATGACAATAACTACTTCTGTGGAATCTTCTATTCAATTTTCAAGTATTTTGTATAAGTCAAATTGTTTTTATTAACGATTATAAAAAAAAATGAAAAAAATTCGAATATTTTAAATGCCTATAAGTGGTAATTTTTGACCACTGCTACGGTCTCTTAATGTAAATTATAGTTAAGCACTTTTAATTACTTTGATACAAAAATAAACAATCTTTATCCAATACTTTGTTCAATCACTAATCAAATTATGTGATTTAAGACTTAATTTTTTAACAAATCTTTTTTTTTGTCAATAAGATTATATATATATATATATATATATATATATATGTATATGTATACTGGAGTGAATTTCACGAAATCGTCGTTTTACTACATTGGCACTGCATAGAAACGTTTAATGGTTTAATGCATTTATTATCTGTCCTAAGCGCGTTATATAATATTATCTGGGTAATATATTATAGTACCGTAATCGTTACGTCACAATGAAGTGAATTAATTAAACTGTTATTTGCACACAATTTAATATAATTTAATTATATGTGCACAAGACGTATACAGGTAGGTACGTCCTCGAATTCACATTATACCGTATAGGCATATGATTTGTTTTTTCTGTACAGCGACCGTTACTTTGTTCGCTTCCATGTTCTCCACAAAAACTGTGTGATTAATTAAATTCTTATTTCTTTTATTGTTTTTTCGTTTTCAAACTCAGCAGTAGCATCTGACGCAAGGACAAATTTTTAACGCCACCGGCGGCGTCTAAGGTAAAACAATATTGTTGTTGTACAATATCTTATATTACGATACGTTTGGACGGGAAAATATGTTTTTTTTTCCGTCATCGAATCCTGTAAAATAAGTAGTGTAGCGCCGTTCATATGTTCACCGTATTGCAATTATTATATTTAAAGTGGTATAAACACACGAACACTGATATAAATCTTCGGAATAGCGTATTGAGTGGTTTTCCGTTCGAAATATTTAATATAATCAGTTCGATTAATACCGCTGGCAACTTTAAGTTTTTAATTAAAAACCGTCTGTTTATAGTACTTTTTTCCCCTCCCCTCCCATAAAACTATTTTGGCGTAATACAGCTGAAAATCGTGGAACGTGCGGTTAACGTATCGAAAGTTTAAAGGAAACCACAGTGAACACTCGGAAAACGATAGTCGTGCTGCTGCCGTATTATACGGTTCACGGATGTTTCATAATATAATATAATAATATGTAAATTATATTTACGCTCGTAGACATGGTGCCGTAAGTTTTTTTCGACCAACACGCACACGAATTTTCGGTAAGAGTCGGAAAACTATTAACCGTTTCCATTGGATATCTTACCAAGTTGATTTTCACGACCATCGATCAGCATATCCAACTGTATGAAATATAGTTATTTACGCAGGCAAGAATATATAAATAATTGCAGAGCAAGGTTAGAGTTGAGTAAACGTTATGTGCAATACGGGTATTTCTGGATAAGTAATTTGATTAGACAACAGTTCGGAACTTTAATTTAGTTGTTTTTTTTTATGTTTTTTTTTTCTTATACAACACGCGTTATTATAGGTACCGACTAGGTGATATTTTAAATATATCGGTAGATGTTGCTTTTAGATTTTGATTGGATCAATATTTGTACGAAACATATTAAAGCCTGCGTCACATATCATAATAAATATACCTAAAAAAGAATTCATACTTAACAGACATGTTTTCGAGACTGTGTAGGGTATCAAATTTGTTTTTGAAAGAAAGGAGAAAAATAAGTTAAGTCAATTTAATATGGTAGCCAGTATTTTAGTTTAAGTTAAAAAAAATGTCCTAGGTTACTATCAAATATTTAATTTGGAAAACTTAGTTGTAATCCAGTAAGTCTGAGTAAGAATGCAGACGATAGGGAGATTTTTGTGTTATCTTATTATTTTTTTCATTATTTTTTCGTCGTTTGATTTCAACATTTTATTTTTATAAACAGTATACGAACACACTTGTTAAAACAATTCAAGCACAAAACAATGGTAATTTGCATTTGGTTAACATTTAAATTAGCTTTATACCTTTCTATTAATTTGAAATTAAAATGATGGGTACAAAAAAAAAAAAAATTACGTTTTAAAATCAACAGCAAAATAATATAACCAAATGGTTTGGTGATTTGATTAAAACTAATTGCGCTTTTAAAATTTAATTAATAATCTTATTAAATATACACAACAATGATTGTAATAATATTATATTATAATACCAATACGAGCACATTTTCATGTGATGATGATAACGAGCCGTATTCACTGTGGCAGAAAATATCACATTGTCAGTCGACGTGTGTACGATTTTCACGTTTGCGTGCAAAAGTCGTACCATAAGTCGTCGTCGTTCCAATGTCGGCCGTCAATCAGACTTTTCGACTATTTGACGTATCGAAGTGTTTCAATCCAGTTGATTAGGTAACTAGTAGTTTGTTGAGAGTGCACCGTCGTAAGTGATGTACTACAACCACAACGTTAATGATGAGATGCAAGACGCTGTTTTCAGACAAATAATTATATATATATATATATATTATAACGAATCGCGCGCAGGACAGCGATATAGAATCGGTGAAGAACATGTAAGGAAGCAGTGTTTTGCCTATTTCAAAGGTCGGTGACAGAAAATTAATTTTGAAACACTGCCAAAACATTCGGTTAGTTCGATTTACACAGCGTTATACTCTCTTATGTACGTAAGCGGCGCTACAACAGGACGCGTATAATTTATTTTTGAAATTGCTATACATTTATATATGTATGTGTGGGTGCATATGTATCTGTGTCTATGTGTGTGTGTGTGGCTGGGTGTGTTGTTAGCGTTCATACTTGGGGAAATAATTAATTTCCTCGAGATATTCCTATTTTTTTCTTTTTTTTTTTTTTTTTATCAAACCGACCAACTGTGTATTTGCTTTGTTGGGAGCTGTTTTAAATTAAAAGCCTACAAAAACGCGCGTTCGACGGGCAAAAAACTTCGGCGGGTTTTGAAATTCGAGAGATTGTAGGAAATATTATTTATTATAAATCTGAATCGTTTTAACCCCGAACGATGTAATCCGCTAACAGATTATTACAACGTTACTCGTGATATATTTTCATTAGAAATTACTCTTCATATCTTTAGAAATAAATATACAAAAATAAATACACGGTATCTGCTCATCGCGATTCTGTTTGTATAATATTTGTAAAATATGTTCGGTCGATTGTTTGTATGTACGGCACCATATTATTATTGTTATTATTATTATTATTATTATTATTATTATTATTATTATAATTATTATTATTATTATTATTATTATTATTATTATTATTATTATTATTATTATTATTATTATTTTTATTATTATTATTATATTTTCATTGAATCTTGAATAAATTATTCTCCGATACCAAAAAATCAACAGTTTTACGTAATTTGGTTGTTGTCTTGTATTTAAATGTACGATTCGATAGGTTTTGCTACAGATAATTGTATGTTTTATTATGATTTTGTTTGGATAATTTCGTACCCTTAATATCATATTTATTGATTTGTGTGTTTATATTGAAGTACGTTAAAAATTTTTAGTACAGCAACAGATTTCGTTTTTATTTACTCGCTACGGAATATCTATTATTTTATTAAATACTAACAATATAATTGTGAATTCTACAAATGGTTCGAGTTCAAAAGTAAGATGAATAAATTTGAGTTCTTCCAACAAATTATAGTAATGGTACATGAAATATTTTAAATCGTTTTTATTTCATAAACAGTTTTAAATAATAGTTAAATCGTGATTTGAAAAAACCACAGAAGTAAAGCATTTGTGCTGTTCGAGAACCAAACAATGATTACGCTGTCTGTGCAATTGACAGATTTATTAGACTTCTTTCTTTGTGGCATCAGATAAACATGTTTTCTTTTAAACAAAACAGTCTTAAATTTCATTTTAAACACACTCGTATTCCACCAAGTCGTTTTTAAAAATGGTTAAATAAGAACGGCCGTGTTTGTGCAACTATCGTGCAGTAAGAATATTTTCGGAACTTGGTAAATGATTGTAAAACATTTTGTGTTCTATCGGATTTTTAAATCCTCCCTCCCTTTTCAATAACTAAATTTGAATCTGAACGCTATCAAAATTAAACTACAAGTTAATTGAAGCGTATAATCTGATATTATATTATTCAATTTTAAAAATACTTCGTTATAACTTAAAATGTTTTATTATAGTATAATACAATGATTTAATAATTATTATTTTTATGTCGTATGATAGTGTAAGAATAAAAATAGCTAAAATAATTAAAGAAAAACAAAAAAGAACATAGAAATGGCAAGTGGATTTAAAGATTTATATGGTAATTAATCAATGATATATATTTTGTTATTTTGGTTGAAACATTAAGGTATTAGAGCGATTGATTTTATAAAGATTTATTATAGTATATCCTCAGAAAATCGTACAATATACAAATGTTTCACAATGACATTTTTCTTTTCGTGTATTTATACAAGAAAAATTGACAACGTATTTGATTTTTGACAATCAAACTGCATACGTTGATATTAACTCTTTGGGTAATTTAGTTACTAACTTTAAAACTCTATGTAATTCAAAAAATAATACCATTTGACTTTCCATGTTAAAATGAAGAAGATTTAGTCTAATAAATTTTCTGAAAATAGTATTTTATTATATAGGTAATACGTTTGAAGTGCGAATATTGCTCATTTGATCACAATATTAATATATACATTTATACGCATGCTATTTAACACTAATATTATTACAATGACTAGCTCTGGGTAGGGTTTTCGGATCAGATGTAACTAGATGAATCAGATAAAATTGATTTGAAATGCATACAAGTAAATGTGGCTATTATAACAAATGATTTACACTTGAAACCAGTTTTTACTTTAATTTTTTTTTTTTATAAAGAATATTGGAAGAAGATTTTATTTTAGATCACAATATTGGTCCTCCACTAAAAGTTTTCAAGAATGGTGAGAAGAACAGAAAATATGAAAATCAGAATTCCAGGAACGAGTATAGATGATTTGATAAATGTTTTAATCACTTCGAGTAAATCGATTTTCACCGTGAACAAGTCTTTTAATACGATAGGAATTGTTGCGGTCAACCTAATATACAGGAATACATCCTGTGGTGATATAATGACAAAGGATTCCGAATTAAAAATCTTTGATGGGAATATGGGATGTTTTATATTTTATGAAAAAAATTAATTAAAATAGCTTTTTAAATATATTAAACTGGTATAAACGCTTTTATATGTAGATTATTGTAAGTATGAGTATAATATTCCTTTATGAATAAAAAAGAATGAAAATAAAATAGATGGACGAAAGAGTGCAAGATAAAGAGTATACTACAGTTGTTTTAAAGGTCCAGTTTTGTTGATTATAAAGTAAGATTATATGAGACATTGCAAAATTTGAACTTAAAAATCTAATTGAGCAAGAACGATTTGGCTGATATTAAAATATAGTAGATACAATGCACAGCTTGAATACTTGATGATTTAAAACGATATGAAAATACATTTTACAAATTACTTTAATCCAGATATATATGAATGGATTTGTATTTTTTCCTATCTATTAAAAATATTTTTATATTGTACGAGAAAAAAAATTGTTTTTTAAATGTATGAATCTGAAATAAGTCATATTTTTACATTTTTTTACAGTTTTACATTTTTATGTTTAATAATTTCCTACCGACTGATAGCAGTGAGAGCAAAAATAAAACTTTTTTTCCTTCAATCTTAAATCCCCATACTGGATACTGATCCTGTAAATTTGAGTTTTTCTGGGTAAAACCTTCAATCTTATTACTATGAATTAAATTCAAATGTTTTTAACTATACACGTTATATTACATTATTCAGTCCTGTTTAAAAAAGAAAAATATAATAATAACAATACCAATTCTCCCATTCGTTACGAATATTTTTATATCGTATGAAGAATTGAAGTTCGTACGTATCGGGCATTGTTACAATATTTTTCTGGAAATATAAAGCTTCGCCAACAACCTAATAAAATATCCATTCTCCATCAGGTACCATCGCAATTGAACAATAGTATTACGACGATATGGTATTATGTTCTTGTCATAAGTTGCGCGGGACGCACGACTACTGTATAATATTTTTGTTACATACATAATATTACACTCACCGATCTGAAAAACCCGTTGATGTTACGCGGATGAATGTCCACGATAATGTTGAAAATGTGTTTGTTCTTGATCTCTTTCATCACTTGCCGATGCGTGTGCTGGTCCACTTGTCTGATGTAAAAGTCTGCTTTTGACATTTTCATTAGATTCTGCACGAGCAGCAGACCTGCAATCAAAAACGGCGTTAATCGTCGGCCGGTGGATTTCGTTTTCGGAAAAATATAACCGCGCAGAGTGTCGAAACGCTGCAGCGCGACGGGCACCACGATATTGTTGCTGTAGCATAAAGAATATTACACCACGGACACAATATTTGACTCGGGTCGTTAATCAAACCGTGTTTTTAATAAAGAACTCGTGACGGGACGGAAAAGAACAAACACACTGCTCTTATGTTATTATATACAGGCTGCTCGCCGCACGTCGGTCTGATGCTGCTGAAACCTGACAGGACGTGAAATCTGACGGGTTCCGTTGTATCGATTGCTGCAGCCCACCACGTTTTGCTACTGTTAGTCGCGACTCGCGGACGCAACTCGCGATTGCACTGTTGAACAGTTCAGATTATTCAACACCTAGGTATAATAATATCGATGAGGGGGACTCGACGGGGTCGACCAATTTTCAAGCACCATAACAATTTGTCCTTCTGTCTGGATGACAATCTAGTGCTTCGACCGTTATATTTATATTTACGTGTACCATTCAGAACTCCTGGTCTTCATTTTATATGTATCATTATTTTTCCGTAGAAAAAAAAATTAAATTATGAATATTATTGTAATATCATATTACGTAACGACAATATTTTTTTAAAAGAGCGTATACCATAAAAAATTGAAAAATTAGTTTTTGATATCAAAATTTTCAGAAAAATCCCGAGAATAATCTGTTAAAATGGCGTATTCGACTATGAAAAAATAATAAAGCCATGACGAATACAAAATATCCGAACGCCCTTTTAAAAATTATAATAATCTACATAGAATTGTTGAATAAAATTGTTTAAAAAGGCGTTTGTAGAAATCAAAATGTTAAAAGGACTTACATCACAATTATTATATATTTGTATGTTTTTAAAAGGGCGTTTATAAAATTCAAATTGTTAAAAGGACCTACCACAACATTAATTTTTTTTTAATTAATGTAGTATTAAATATGAATGTAGTCTAGGCAATATAATAAGTAATTTTAGTTCCACGAAGTCATCTCATGTTAAACCGAATGTATAAATACATTTTCTATCTTTGAAATTGGTTATTTAATCAGTTGTACACGTTTCCTGAAAAAAAATCAAAATTTAGTATACGTCACTTTAACAAAATTCTGTCGATAATATTTAAATTATAATATACGAGTATTTTTACATATAGGTACAACCGAAATAAAATAATAAATAATAGTTTCCGTGGGGTACACTTGTATACGTAGTGTTATTAATAATAACATTGCACGCTGTTAAGAAAATCATCACAAGATGTCCTAGAGTGAAAAAAATAACTATAATTCACTTTTGACGGTTGTTTTTTTTTTTTTTCATTGCTATCTCAGGTCAAAACTGTTTGTCTAATAATATCGTTTTTATATTATATTGATTACTGTGGACGCCCCAGGACGCGAGGTCAGATTATGTGAAAAAATGTAGTGACCGTGCGCGCGCATTACGTATAATCGTGTGCTCACCTTCTTCGTCGTCGTACACGATCGCGATTTTCGTCCAGTTCAGAAAGTCAATCAGGTCTCTGAACGCCTGGCCGAGATGTCCGCGGGCCGGAAACATGTCCGTGACGAAGTGCCGCCTTGTCAAGTCCGTCACGCCGTCGGCAATGGTTAGCAACAGAGGCATGCTGACCGACTCGCAGATGGACGCTATGTGACCGGCCAGGTGACTGTCGGACGGTCCGAATATCGCGTGCACGCCGCTTTCGAGTAGGCGACAAACTGTAACAGAGCAACGACACAATACGGTTATTGATAATTCCACCTTAATCTCATTAAGGCAATTCAGTATACACGAAATTTCAAAAAGTTTCGTACAAAAATTCTGGGTATAAAGTATTGTCCGAAATTTCTTAAATAATGGATGGCAAAACTGATCCACACCGGCCAATCCTTAAGATGTGGAGCGATCATTTTCAGTTTACAAAAATATACTATCAGATCGTTGGAGGTCTTTCAAATTTGAAAATACAAGTAAAATAATTGTTATACAGTGTAATCATGATATTTAAAGTATTTGACCTAAACCCATTTTTCGTACCAATATATTTTTGAAAAATAGATATATTTAGTACACATTTAGATTTAATTGTGTTTATGATTTATTTTTAATAACTATTAATAACTTTCTTAAATATATTTGTTTCATTATAATTGCATATTTTAAATTTTTAAATGCATATATTAATGCAATTTTGGTCATTAACATCCGAACTCTAGTAATTATATATATATATATATATATATTAATGGGACCCGAATATAGGTTTGCGAAAAAAAAAAGTTCTAAGATTATAGGTCGCCCTCAGAATACTAAAAATACTCTGAATTCATTTCGCAAATATGCACAAATATGTGAAATACAATTTTACTCATATAGTATAACTATTGATAACTATTGCAGAAATATATTCATATATTAAAATATAATTTTTCGACTTACATAGCATCATTATCGTACAATGTTGATTTCAATGTGATATTATCTTCACCGGTTTTGAAGAAATTTCGAAGTTTACTCATTTTATATATAGAGACGCTTTAATTACGTATTATACAACGTGTAGGATTGGAAAAATTTATTTTTATTTTTAAATTAAATACAGCTACCATATAGGTACACTGGAAAATAATGGACGAGAAATGGACGAACACTACGTAATATTATATTGATATTTGATGATAACAATCATAAGCAGATGTAGAAATACTGAAAATATTATTTGCTTCAAGTTGCATTTACACCTGTACTTCTACTAAAAATGATTTAATAAACCATATAAAAAATTAATACTTCTATGATGTATTCAGTTCTATTTTTGTCGTATACGAATGAACCCGGTCTTAAATGCAGGGCTGCGGTTTTCGGCTGTATTCCGAGTATGTGGTTTTAAACAACTACGATTGGGCGAAAATATATGTACAAAAATGATAAGCGGTAAAAATAAATAGTTTTACATAATTCCGATTGAATTCAGCCCAATTTTATTTTATATAATATACTTGGATATGTTTCGCTATGACAATGCTATTTTGGTTACGTGTTTCTGAGAATCCACCACAGAATAAATTATTGGTTATTACAATATATTATTTTATTTTGTCATATTAAGTTTAAGAATTCACGAATATTATAATTGGCGTATCAGATTATAATAAAGGCACCTATATAAGAAACAAGGATTAGTAATGAGGGTTAGTACCCGTCTTCGTGTTACCATATTATAAGTTTAATGTTCGGAGTTCAATTTTCAATATGTGATGCTTTCTTACATTTTTATAAATCATTGTTATTGAAAAAATAATGGTTAGTAGTAGCGTTTAGTAGTATAGTAGTATGCTTTTCTCCACGCTTGGTATTAGTTAAATACGCACATAAAAAAAAATGACTATGATTACAAGGTTACTCCTGTTTTTATTAAGATTATAACAGTATATTTTATAATGGTGCGAGTTGATTGTTATATGTTGTTTCCATTAAAGTAATCATAATAAATTTTAATAAAAATAGTATAAAATATAATATTTAAAATTCGATTCCTCAAACCTGAAAATTAATTTATAAAACACATTTAAATATATACTGCTTAATATATTACAGGAACCGAATAGATATATAAACTTCTGAACTGTCAGTGTTTTTTTTTTAAATAAAATGTCTTATTTTTTTATCCAATCATGAAATAAATGTATAATAGTTTTGAGTCGAGAAATTAATTCAATATAATTTATCATGAAACAGTTCAATTTACACAAGTAATAAATTATTTAAAAGTTCTTAGCATTATAAAAATATATGTACCTAGGTTTTGTGCAATGTATATCTAATTTGGTAGTCTGTAAATTGTATGACACATTATGCAAACAATATAAAAATTAAGTTTTAATTATATTGATGTTCTACCTTTTTGTTTTCATTGAAAATAAAAGACCATTCTATATTATAGGTACTATATTATCGGTATTAGAACTACTGTTATTAATATTAATAGGATACCGTTATAGATACTCTCTTTGTTCTGCCTCGGGTCGGATAAGACTACCTGCAGTAGTTAATAGTTTTAGGAAAATGTTGAATTATAGACGATTTTAATGCTTCGAAAACGGATAAATCAACATAAAGCCGCGTCCATACTGTGCGGAATGGCGTCGAAGAAATATGTGTACGTGCCACCCGGCTTTATTGAAACAAGTTGTGCCGAGTCAAACGCAAACGTAATCAAGGTAGTCATTAGATCAATTAATTTTATTAAAATGTATCGTATTTTATACTTTTGTCTGCCTCGGACAAGACTGAGCATCATCAAAAACCTCCAATAATCTAAATATTACCTGAAGATACATATTATTATAATACTAAACCCATCAGCTCGATAATATCACATAGGCATTTCTCTTGGTATGATAGGCTGTAATCACCAATGTAACCAATGCTCAAACACCTTTATATACAGGGTGATAAGTAAAGTAAGTACAAGTGATTATTGTTCACCTAAACACAACCGCGCGAAAGTTGTGTGAAAAATATAGTGAATGGTGGTGGAATAGCTTGTTGTGTTGTGGATATATTCACATGATTCCACTACAGGCATTAGAATGAAATACGATTAGAAAATGAATTATAAAATATTACACGAAACGATTATTCACCATTCGAACAGTAAACTACCACGGGCAACCGATTTATTATCGCGGCCAAACGTCAACGGTTTTTTCCACGAAATAATACACGGGCAGGGACAACGTTACTACGGTCAAGAGCTTTAATCGTGCAATGGGTTGTTACACGTAATTAAATACTCCATACACTGTACGCGATTGGGACGATGACGGAACAATAATATTATACTGTAAAGGAACTATAATTTCTTTTAGTTATTTTTTTTTTCGCACGGATGCGTGGCTGCCGAACTATTTGATTTGATATTTTTCTCAACTCGGAGAACCTGACTGTAAAAAATTAACTAGAAGTAACTATAACGATTTAAGTTTAGTAGGGTTTCAAAGTGGATGAAAACGGCGTGCAGGAACTCACCGGATCGGGAGTTTAGATGTGTGTGTGTGTGTGTGTGTGTGTGTGTGTGAGTGTATATATGTGGACTTAAACTACATCTTTCAGTTGAAAAGAAAAACAACTTTTGAAAAACATTCGCATTTAAAAAATGAATATCAAAAGTTGGGCGAGTTGTATAGGTGACTGAGGTAGATAAAACTAAGTCGACGTGTCCACGAGAATGATATGGCTGACGGTTTATCTTAAAGTAAAATTTGTATTCTGAATCACGGGGAGTTTTCTAGTTGAAAAATAACACCCCGGAAAGGGATAAAATGAACGTTTAACTTTCTTTTCAGGATAATAATATTTTATTTTCAGAGAGTGTTTCGAATAACATTTTTCTGAACGCGTTCGGTATAATCGGCACAAACTGTATGTATAATCTATAGCACCAACATTATTGTAAGCTAAGAATGAGTTGAGGGAAAAAAATAAGTTAAACTTAAATTAAAGTTCAACATACTATAATATTTTATAATAATATAAATTATTTTCTTAAATATGCAACATGATTGCACACTTGTTTCTATTTATTATATTGTTATTATTATTCGATCTATATATTCGGCCGTAATTATAATACCTAACAAATATTTGATTAATGTTTAATTCAAACTTTAAGAAAACTTTAGTTAATATACTAAGTAAATACAATGGTTATTTAAGCTACATAAATTATTAGTAAATATTGACTAACCTGTTTTTTTTTATATTCTAAGTAAGAAAATGTAACTTTGTCTGGCTAACACTATTATACAGAATTACGCTCAAGAATTAATAATAGGGTGATATTTTTTAACCTCACACACAGTAAATAGATAAACATATTTGAGTTATTTATAATCCTTATGATTCTAATGATCCTTTAGAAATTTCCAAAGTAAAAGAAAAAAATCTTATACGTATTGATTAGAAAAAAGTAAATAAAAAATATATTTCTACGTAAAACCTTAATAACAGCTAATGTAAGCTAATGTAATATTATAATTTGTTCACACGCACAACCAAGCTTACTTTCACAACGGTACATTATATATTTACGTAAGAAGATGACACTGGTATTTTGAATTTGCAAACCTTTTTCTTTTTTTTTTTTTGGAGGGGGGGGGATTTGTCCGGGTTGAAGTTTTAAATCAGTGAAAAACGTGGGGTGCATTGTAATGGACCAATTCTTTTTGCTCGACATTATAAAGGTTCTCACTATTGCTACATTTCTTGAAGAAATTTCATGGCAAAGTTCTCTAGACTTATTTGTCCTCTTGGCGTGCGTTACTCCGAAAACTAAATTGCTTTATTTTATTCTTTTCGGAATACAATTCAATTTGTATTCCTTAACGGAACGTCACAAATATAAAGAAAAAAAAAAACAAAAACATAAATAAGGGTTCACAGTTTACCGATTCCCCATTAAATCCTACACGTTTTAAATAACATAATCAGATTTCTACGTTTTTTTTCCCTCCAAATATGTGAAAATCGTAATCCTGCAGGTACGCACGGTATAACGTGTAAAGTACATAATATCATCGATACATTTCACCGTAGTATTTTTGTTATTATCCAACCAAGTTCAGGATAAATATGTTATTTAAATATGAGTCGTGAAATGGATTATGTTGATATTGAAATGTTTTTTAAACTGGACGCTTTTTTTTGTTCTGTTTCAGAAACGGAGCTGCAAAACATTTATATTTAAATGTATTTTTATAGAAATACCAAAACATCATATTATTTTTATTCAAATAAAAATAATTTATGTGTAGCACTGTTGTAGTATAAATGCAAATGAGCTGGTTTGAAATAAAATGAGTATACCTATCACTTTAAACATACAATAAGATAACTTTATTTTTTTTGTAGGTATACTATAAAATACCTATTTATATTTAAAATAAAGTTTCAAATTACACTCTAATAATGATAACAGTATAAGTATAAGAGATTAATATATTTCCAAACAGCTACGTGCCAATGAATGTTTTTATTTTTAGTTTCGTAGTTTCGTGGTTCTTTTTTTTGGGTTACTGAATGCAAATTCAAATGTTGAACTGCCGAGTTGAGACACAGTTTTTGTAATTTTATTGAAAACATAAAAATATAATAACAATTTTATACGCAATGAGTCAATGTCCTGCATAAATGCGAATCCATCTTTTGTTATCTCAAATTTGTTACTGCATAATATTACGCAGATATAAGATGTTCTATATAATATGTTTGACTCGAATTTAATGGTAATTATAATTATTCATTATTAAAAAAAGTTGTTGAAAAACCACGGGAAATAATAAATATCTTAATAGATTATTCTCGTACATTATACTAGGTAATGTGAAAAGGGGCCCTTACCCGAGTTGTATATTATGTATAAAAATAAATTAAAATAACATATTATAATGATGAAATGGTCCACCTCGTGTTGGATGTATTTAAAATAATATCGATTGATGTGGTAAAAATAGTTTTGATGATATGATATTATGCGGTCCACCGCGAAAGTTATATGCATAATTTGTTGTACGCTTGTAGCTGTAAGTCACGTACTTACAATTTAAACATTATAGTAATTTTTTATCGTCTTGGTTTCACGTGCTCAGCCTTTACTCTCTTAGATTCTCCCATTCATTTTTCCACTGCAGAAACTGCAGCTCACTCTTTACTATAAAACATGGTCATAAAATATGTGAAATTCTTTGATGGATATTATTATACACTAGACACTACTACAGTATAACATGCGGATGATTTTCGTTGTGAATTAATTCGCGATTTGGTGTAAGCCACAGATGAAAAATCTACAATGTTAAGTTATTTATTTTGACCAGTGAAAATCATTCTAACGCATACCTATGGTGTAGTATATGGTTGGATTAGGTTTTACAACACCTTTTCCTGATAAAATATCGATTTGCCATAACCTCCGACGACACGGTTACCAATCGGGACGTACACGGTTCTCCCAACGACGACGGCCAAATAATTAATTGTATGCGCATAATCAACACGCGCAGTGCTTACATTGAATTTATCGCGAGTTCGTGGTCAAACCAAGAATTATCTTGCATTATTGATGAGAATAAAAATACATAGTTTATGAGATTGATAAATTACCGTATAATACTACAGTATCTCTGTTTGACATTCGAAAACGTCGACGTACTGTGTTCTGTATAATGTTATTATTCCGTGATTAGCGAATTCACAACGAAAAACCATATTATTTTTTTCTTATCAACGCGCGTTTATTTGAATTTTCATTAAAATCAAAATGTATCCCAACTCGAGGAAATTCATCGATCATCAGAATATTATCATTATCTAACGAACTTGACGGCGCTAGTAATATATTGTACCATACCTACTCCAACGCAGAAGCCAGCCGAGGCTTTGCGTTAGAAATTACTTCTTCGTTACATCGAGGGCTGAGTGAAATATTAAAACACATTGTTGAATAAATTAACATCTAACGTCTTTTATACATATAAATTGATATTAAAAATTCTTATTTATATTGTAAATTCTACTGTTGTTCGTCCATATTAACTATAATCTTGAACAAATTAATAATATATTAAAAGAAAAACAATTTAATTTTAATTTTCGTAATTATTGTTCATGCTGATAAAACATTTCGTAATTTTAAGTGGCCCCTGAAGATTTTAGCTATATAAGTCATACCATTTAAACGATACTCAAACGGAAATTAATTAAATGTTATTTAAAAGACGTTGTGAAAAAATACAATACAAAATAAATTGATTAATATTTTACAAATATTAATCAATTGACTTAAAATATTAAGTACACAATTTGTATTATGTTTATTTTATTATTAAAATATTTACGTCTAAGTTGATTTACTATGCGACATAAAAAAAAAATATTATTAGAGTATAATAAAAAATACATATTATTCTTTTTATTTTCGTTAATCTCAGGCTGTACATGAAATACTGAAGCAATAAATTTATAACATTGGTGAAAATTGAAAGCCTTTGCAATCATAAGTCCTAGCGATAAAAAATAAATACACGTAGTTGATAAATTATTTTGAATTTATCGAACTGTGCATATTATATTGTTTTAAGATAACTGAACAAAATCATTTATACACGACGTATATTTGGTGTATTTTACACGGTTTGTTTTGCAGAAATGTGCCGAAAGTTCTGAACAACTCTATAATGATATCGGAGTTCTACACAGAAAATCTAAACGACGGTATGTCAATAACTATTATTATTATAATTTTTCAGCATAATTTTTCGGTTTAAATGATCATTAATAGTTGGCAGACATTAACGGATTAATTATCGTAAAAAATAACGATACTCTAACAGTTTTGCCAAATACTCGAATGTAACTCGAAACAGTATATGACTCCTATGTTTTACGACCAAATGACTACTGGTATCGTATTTAATAATATTATACAAGGTATCCATAACCATAAAGTTAAATTATGAATTATAAATATAGTGCAACATAATAAGCACGGAGTGTTTGTGAAGAGTAAAATGGAAACAAATTCTTTATTGTGTATATGGCAGAGAACAATGTCTATAAGAATATGATACATCGGTATACGACTGTCGACTTGCATTTTATGGTAGACGTAGTGCTAAGTTTAGCACACAGAGCGGTAAGAAGCTCTTCTGGAGCCTGAAGATAAGTTTGAGAATACGCATCCTCTTTCAGTAAAATAATAATACCTATCAAACGCAGAAAATACCTCACAAGGATAATAACAATAGTAAAACATATTTTTTTTTGAAATAAGACATTTTCAAACGTCACCTGTTAATATCTTAATTTAAAAAATGTCCAACTTTTAGCATCCCCATTATTGCATTGGCACCTGAGGACAATTCCTCAATTACCTCACCTTTGCTCACGGTTCTGATAGTACCACCTAAAGTTATGGTGCCATAGTTAGAATATCAGTTTGTATATGTCGGATAAGACGTTACAATCTACCGATTCGCTCAATACGCCGGTGTAGACGAATTGATTATCGTGTTATTCGTCGGGGGGGGGGAACTAAACATTTGGCTCAAAATAGAATAGAAATAGATTGGTCAAAATAGAATGTAATTACAAAAATGTGGCTGCAGTGGAGTTACGAGTTCGCGGATGATTACACAGACATGCGGAAATAGGTTGTGCGAAATACAATCGATAATCACCATTAAAATTCAGATCTTCATCTTAATAGATTGAAAAAGTTAAAAAAAAAAAAAAAAAGAAAAAAACCCCGAGACGTGAATAATAAAAATGTTGATGTGGGTCCTAGCAGTTATACTACAACTTCGTACGTGCGTGTGCGCGTGTGTGTGTGTCCAGTGCACTGATACAGAGTGAAATTGGATGGGCTCCAGCAACGGGATTATTACTGGCAACAGTCGGGACATTAAACATGGCTTTTAACGGCCGTCCTCGGTTCGTGGATCGTGAAATTCACCCGGAACCATTTTCGCCCGACTGAACTGTTTTTCGCGCCACTGTATTCGCCCGCTAAGTATAAGATTTTATAAGCTGTAATTTTTTTCCCCAGCCGTTCGCCGTCATCGTCGTCGTCGTCGCCGCCACCGTCATAAAAACCGATTGTTTCCGCACGACCGGACGGACACTGCGCACATTGCCACCACGTACCCGCGTGTTATGGCCCACCCGATGCTTCGCGGGATCAGCGAGTACGTAACGTTTATAATCGAAATTGTCCGGCGGCGATCGGAAATTTACCGCCCGGGCACCGCGGAACCAGATCGTGGTAGGGAGACGGTTATACGATTTGCGTGAAATTTGTTAATTTTAAGTACTTACACGAAAATCGATCAACCGTTGGCGCGCACGTCAAACTAATAATATTTACATTGAAGTTTATATTTTTATTGTTATTATTTGTTCGACAAGCAATCAATCGTAATGTAACAGACATAAAAATCTTACGTTATGGTAAATATACGATGAAATATGGTCAAAATTAAAAACCAATATTGTTTAAAAACGCTACCATGCGCTCCGGTATACCGAATAATATACGATTTATACCAATCGTTATTATATCTATGCTTAGGTATAGTACGAATTCGGGATACGGCAGTCAAGTGCATAGTACATTTTCGGAGCGCACAACGGCCAAAGTGCACTTGTACGAATCGCGTTATGAAATAAATGTTAATACTAGTTATTATGAATTGAAATAAATAATCACGTTTTGTTACGATTACGTACGATTTTCAAGTACTACAATCAGGCCCCGATGGTTTGTTCGCAAACGGTTCGCACCGAACTTCGGATGAAAAGTACAAACCGTGCGCACACGGTTGTCACCCGGGCACCTGTACATTATGCGTTTGGTTTCACGTCGGATTACGCGACGGTTGGACCTGATTGTTATAACGCCCGATTCGAATAGATTAATTAATCGCCGTGGTGGAGCGGAAAAACGAGGGGGGGGGGAGAACTCGAACGATACAACGTGCCTTTTTGACCTTGGGTTTTCGACTCTTGTCCGTAAATCCTTCGTTATCCAACGTTGAGCGTTCGTCGTCATCTTGCTCGCAACGGCCCACACACCCCTCGTTCCGGTGACACTGTCGTACTACAAAGCACGAGATTCGAACGCACCGTACAGTATGTGAACATACGTCTTTTCGACAACTATTTTCCGGATAAAAAAAAAAAACGTGTGAATGGCAAATAGAAAAGTAAAAATTGCAGCCACGAATAGAATCTTAACGGCTGCTGATGGACACGTAAATCCAGGTGTCTGAAAACTGACGTGGAAAAAAACAATAAACGAGAAACGTATAAACAAAAATGTACACAAAAGTTGAAGTGTAAAAAAGAGATTTACGGTGGTAAAATAGTATTTGTATTTGTGCATGCAAACGCGCGCGCGCGTGGTAATCGAAGAAACTTTCGTTTATAACATTTACATTGACGATGATGTTTCTCTGTTTGTCGGTAACGAGATTTAAAGAATATCAAAGGTGTTATAATAATTGTTTTTATTATTAAATTGCTCATTGTTTGTTTTGATCATTTTTATGTTACGATATTTTTCTGTTTTATTTATTTATTTTTTGTGTACTTATTCGTAAGTATTTTCTTAAGCACCTGCATCATATAATTATGTATTTAACCAAACATTCAATTAATTTAGACGAACATACGAGAATAGTAATCGCTGAAAACAAAATCACTTTATAAATTATTTTTTTTTTTGTGAACGAATTAAAGTTATTTTTTTAAACTACTTTCGTCCTACATACTGTTATTTAAAAAATATAAAAGCAACTTCATGTACTTGATTCAGTTTCGTTTTTGATAGGTTTTCTCAAAACAAAATTAAATTAATAAATTAATTTTAGCTAGTAACTTTAAAGTTTCTAATGATCTAATGTTTCAAACTATTGTCGATTATTATATAATATACATACTATTTTACTGAACGTTGATTTTATTATGTTTCTCTTGGATAAAACAAGATTAAATAATTTTGAGAAAAGTAAAACGTGAAGTATTACGAAGATTCAATTTATAATGCTTAAGAAGTCATGAATGCATTTAAAATGAATGAAATACGCCGAAAAATGTGTTTGGTTACAATTGTGTTTCTATAAAATAATAATGTGTCTTAATAACAATGATAAGTATAAAATAATGTACTTGTATAATTATTTATATATTATATAAATGTGTAATATAATAACCTTATAACCCAATAAAAACAATCAACTTAGAATTGAGTTTTGGTGTAAAGTTGGTAAAGCTGCTAAGTGAAAGACGAAACGAATTAAGTTTTAGCAAACGACCCATGTCTATGATAGAAATTTATTTCTATTTTGCATAAGCAAATTTTGTAACTTTGACCGAAGAAGATATTATAATATTAAAATCCTATATACATAATATTATAGCAGTGATACCGATCACATTATGTAGCCATTTTAATGATGTTGAGTGGCTCGTCCTGAATTGAGTTTTATGCTTAAAATGTCAAATATTATGTTTTTGTCACATCATTTAGATTCATAAGTATTATATTACATTCGGAATCGTTGAAGGATGAGAGTTGTAATTTGTCTAATATATCATGATTCGTATAAATCTTTTATTGTCTTTCAATAATTAAAAACAAGTTTCACTTTAAAAATAACCAATCAAACACCTTGTTTGTCAACACAATCCCTCCGAAAAAGTTTATCCATTCATAGGTATGTATTTATATATCCAAATGAGTCTTGAGAAAAAAAACATTACAAACAGTATATTGTAACAGTATACTGTAATTTTTGAAATAAATCTGAATCTAATGCTAAACGATTTAAAAAGAGTAGCATTAAAACACGAAAAATTAATACTGTATTTGGAGGAGTTTTTTTTTACTATTGTTTTCACTTAAAAACGGTCCGACTACGAAATGCATTCTGGGAATAGGATTGAGAAACGAGACAAAATATTAGGAACGAAATTCGATAACATACTCGAATGCTGTATAGAATATTAAAACTCGATTGATACGCTACTAGACAAAGTGGTGATGTCTTATAGTAGTTATACTATATTATTATTATTATTATTATTGTTGTTGTTGTTGTTACGTCAATGAGAGTCAGCGGGCGTTGGTGGAGTGGTTTTGTTTGATTACATCCATTTCTGATGTCCCGTCAGAGTATATAAGTTTTTAATAAATATAATACACAAAACAAGAACCAAACGTTAAGCCTCTTCGAGCATGATGCTTGAAATCCACCGAGCAATCAAATTACGGTACCAAAGTGACAGAGGGATTTTTTCCCTCCTTGACTAGCCAACATTTATTGTTATTATTACTGCCAACGCTGCCGCATCCATCCCTCGCACCTAGCGTTGTTTTTGTTGGTCCTGGGAGATTTGAGCTTCGGTAGCGACTGTTTGAGTTGACGCACGCCCGTGCGCCCAAAAGCAGGATAAGAAATCGAACAGGTCGAGGTGCAGCAGGATAGACGGCAGGACAAGCGCGCGCAAACGCACACAGGTTGATATTGCGTGTGTAAGTCGCCGTACGAGGGTTTTCGCGACGACGGGGAAAGTCCACGGCCGTATAAATTAATTTTTCGGAAAAACTTTTTCCGACCAAACTGCGTGGGCATAGGGCTGCAGGTGTGGGTTAAGGAGAGAGCACGGGAAATGTCTCGAAAACGCGGGGGCGCGGGCGAAAGAAACACCGCAGAGGCGGACAAAAATGAAAAAGAAAATATAGTTATCTCGTCGGCGGCGGTGAAGCGTTTTTATTGTAGTCATTAAATTGCTGTACGTTTCTTGAATCCTTAAGTACAATCTATAGCTTTTACATCACGCTCAGAGCCACGGCGTGGCGGCGTGCACGCGTGAAAATAATAATATGTGTTTTTTTCCTCCTCCTTTGTTTGTTTCTGTTTTTCTTTTCCTCTCGGGGTTCGCGAGCGGTTTACTAAACGACGAAAATGTGGAAGGGGTGGGCGTAATAATACAACCATTCCTATTTCTGTACTTCTTCTTTTTCTTCTTCTTCTTCTTCTTCTTATTATTATTATTATTATAAAAACATAGCCAGGTCGGCTATACGCGTATAGTTGCGTAGCGTACCACATTACGATCGTTTTCACTTAGCTACCAATATAACTGCTATTAAAGTAACATTTCGTTTAAAACGACCGCGGCAGCGGTTTTGTGTCCGAAAAATTTTCGACGCCGATACCGTAAAGTCACAACTGGTTTTTTGATACAGTTTGTGATAGAATATAATATATACAATAGACATGTGATAGGCTCCTATTTTTGATTCACGACCAGCAAATATTATTCATTTCGATTAGGGCATACTTTAATATTATTATAATATTAATATTCGTATAAATGAAAATGTTAATTTAAAGTTATTTGTTTAGTTTGATTTATCCATAAAGTAAAATAAAAATTAAAGGATTTAATCTAATTAAATATTTTGATAAATTCAAGTATCTAATTTAAAAAGTATTCGTAGGTTTTACGTATATAACTTTTTCATTCTGTGTTTAATTTTTAACAAACCTCATTTAAATGTTGCGACCCCTCAGATTAGATTAGTATGTAAAAATTGCAGAAATGACACGCATATTGTGCAAGCATATAATTGGCTGTTGAATTTTGGACTCCACTGTTACTATCATAAGACTATAATAATCTTTGAATAGATCGTTTCGGATAGATAATGTAATATTTTATTTACATCGTTTGCTTCAAAAAATATTTAAACTACAATTACTACATAATCTCAATGCTAGTAATAAACATTAAACTGTTCATATTATGATGTTACTATTCAGTGTGGTGAATTTTGTACAGTTCATTAAATTCAGTGTCTTTTTGTTTGACAAACGTATAAGGTAAGATTTATATTCGAACAGTTCGTATGTATGAGACTAAAAAGTGTTGGATAATTTTATATATATGAAAAAAAAGAAACAAACGCAATAGTTCTACGCAAAAGTAATAACGACAAGAGGAATTCTTTGAAAATAAATCAAGGAACTGCTTACCCCCGGTAAACATTCACATTATTTTTTGTACAATATATTTTTTCTCCGTAGTTTTCAAAACATTGAAAAGTTGATTTGACACATTTTTAATAATTGCTGCGGAAAGTTGAACGAATGCTCAAGATTAAAAAGTACGGGTTGGTAACGTATCCCGGGAAAATTGGAAATTTCGAAGAAACGCAATATTATATACTTTGACACCCGATAAATCGCAATAATTCAATAATTTTCTCCTCGGTGATATGGCAACACATTTCTTTTGTGACCGAAAAATGTTCGGACGGCGGAAATTCATATCGTATCCAAATGTGTTCCCCTCCCAATCTCTTATCAAACATATTCATTCATATAAATATACAATCACTGTTGTCGTAAGCAAAAAGTGTTTTTTATCGAAGCGGTGGAAAAACTCACGACCCACGTAGCGGGAAAATAATCGCCGAGCGATTTCATAGTAATTTTGCGATTTAATCACAGCAAACGTATACACCTATTTACTCAGAGCAATCCAAACAAGTGGGAAAAGAGAGAGGAGATATAGAGTATTACGAGTAGAACGAAATGAAAATGTATTTTATCGCAGCAGTAGCACTACCGGAGCGCGTGGGCTAATGGGGTCGTGCAAGTAGTCATCTGATAGTAATTGTTTTTCGAGCCCTTAAAATATATAAATGTATCTACCACCCACAACACGATATAATTAATATAATGGTTTCCACGATTTCATGTCGAACTTCCGTTTAGAATGATGACGGAATCGACTTTCCACCGGGAAAGCTGTTATAGCTGAGTCAAAATCGAACTTCTGTTTCGATGCATATTATCCACACGATAGTCACTGGAGTGTTAACTAACAATTGCCGAATCTTCTGCGTTGAGAAAGTAATTCAAAACATATAAGACTATATACTTTACTTTTTTATCGATTTTAATTTTTGAGAAAGATAAAATCATTCTAATAATTAACAAATTAAGTCTTTAGCGGAACGAGTTTTTTAAAAACCACATTAATTTGAATTTTATTAAAACAGAGGGAATTACAATTAGTACATCTTCGTGGAACACTTTACACTTTCGAGGCAAACAAATAGTTGTTAATTTGATTTTTCTTTAGTTCGACAATAATCTTTAGGACAATCTTAAAATTAAATTTAAATTCTTAAAATTAATACATTTATATTTTTTAGTTGTATTTCTCAAAGTTGCTCATATATCATTACAAACATAATGAATTATTTATTAATTTTAAATTATTACTTATTGAGTTAGAAATAAAAGAAAAATAGATTTTACAGAAAACCAATTTATTTTATTTTTTTGTAATTTTTCGTCTGTTTTTCTCGATTATTTAGAAAACTGTCTAAAAATTTAAAAACTAACCTTCCAAATGCACCGATTAAGAAAAAGTTTATTAAAGTTTATATTAAAAAACTATCATCTCTTCTTTTGATGATTGGAGCAATTATTTTGGTCGAATACGCAGACATAAAATTTATATAAACAAAAAAATATTAAGTAAATAATGATAAAATTAATACATTTTTCGGGCCACTTAAATATAAACATTTGGAGTAACGTAATAATCATTTCAAATCAAAAATATAAAACTTGATTTTAAAAATGTAATAAAATTGCTTAAGTTAAGTTTGGTTATCAAGATGCGTTCATATAATGTATTTTGAAATTTGGTTTTCTTAAACATTTTGTAAGCCTTTCTTTAAGCGAAAATTCACCAATATGTCACTGTCTGATATAAACCGTGATATAAAATAATATATTCATTGGCCAAGAAATCGTGAAGGTGATACGAGATTTTCGAGGCATATATCATATATATTATATCAGCGACGAGGACAAATTTTTCGCTGTCGAAAAATATAAAACACGCATGACTTTCATCCTGTATCGGAAATTGTAGAGCCCATAGTACTTGTAATGCACATTTTTTTTCCCCGGTAAAATTAATTTTTATCGTATCAAAAAAACGTTTTATCAAATAATGCACACTGTGCGTATGTGTATTGTATTGTATGTAATAATATAATATATACGTCTCTAGTCTTTCAATTCACCCTCCAAAGGCTCACTTTCTCTTTCTATCTCACTCTCTTACTGTCGCACTTTTCCGTGACCGCGGACTGTATTATACGTCTATGATGGATGAACACTCGGTGATTTTTGACCGGAAATTCTCCGCAAATACATATATAAAATACTCAGTAGCGTGTTGAAGTAAGTTTTAATTTATCAAATTCGATACTTCTAGCGATTTACAATGGGTTTCTACAAAAACACGTAACGGTGTCGATTTTGACAGGAAATCACACGGCGGAGTATACATTATTATTATTCGAAATTTAAGTATTTTTCCTTCCCACATGCGAACGAAAAAAGTTTCATACTTAAGTCGAAATCGTGTAGACATAGAATATACAAGGTTGTTCCGTAACGGTTTAGAACCCCCGCATGTTATTATTTAATTCCAATACCGAATTCAAACCGGTCGAAGATTGTGGTCGTAAACCAAATTGAGTAAAATTATAATATTACATTTACGCTGAAAACATAAAATATACTATAGTTTACATTATACGCTTAAGTGTAAACAATAACAATCGAATTGAAGCAAAATGTACTACGTCGAAGTTGCAACAAGCTGACAACATTAACACAAACACCCAAATAGGCGCTGTTATAGAATAAATTTGATTGAATTTGTTCAATCACTCCTGAGAATTTAATTTCCGATATCCTTATTATTATACGCTGCTCGCTTCGACCAGTCTTTAAAATTGTAAAGTAATACTAACCCATTTACTTCTATTTATGCTTAAATAATAATATCATCCTTACGGTTTACTTTCTTCTCCGAACTTGGCATACTGTAATGTTATTACACTTATTTATAATAATTATCTTTAACAATTCGCTTAGTTTACTAAGTAAGATAACATTATAGTTATAATTTAATAAAGTATGTATAGAGTTTATATATTTACTTTTTTCTTTTCTATAGTCAGTTATTACTTAAATGGCTGATTGTTATGTTTTTTTTTTTAAAGTCAGTACAAAAATAAAATCTTATTTTTTCTTTCGTTTATGTTGACTCATTATTGAAACTTATTTATTAAGATAACAATAGGTTATAAAAAAAAAAAAAAATACCGAATGGTATTTTTAAATAAATTGTAACTTTTAACGGTAAAAAGGGTAAATGCAATCAATGGTGAGGGTTGAAAGAAACTAGATTTTAAAAAAAAAAATGTTGTAGATAATACTTAAAATAACGAGCACTCATTATAATATTATTATTTACGAATCATAATATGATGATAATTTGAACGCACGACTAACCATTCGCTAACATTTTGTGTTAAAATTTAAAACGTAAACCAATGATGTACTAGCCAATGTAGTAGCCATTTTAGAACTAACGCATAATTTTTAATGTGAGTCTGTTTCAAGTTTTGATTCCTTATAGTAAAACTAATATTTATAGCAAAAATATTATGGTTTTAACTTGTACGATGCTATTTATTGTTATATAGTTAAATATCTGTAAAGACTTATCCACATCAAATTATCCAGTACCAAAGTGCAATACGAGAACTTATTCCAATATAGCCTCAAATATATTGTCTCGATATTATTTTTTTTCGTAAGCCGCAATTCAGTCATAAATGAAAAATATCCAATCTCGAAAACCATTTTCTATACGAGTAGTATATTATTTCATAATTCCCCACCATAATCATTATTTTACACTGGTCTTCTTCACAATTTATAGCTGAAATACCCGGCCTCGTCCGAGGGATGTTTTAAATTGTATCACAATATTGCTATATCGATCAAAAAAAAAAAGTTTGGTTGATAAAATACCACAATCATTGTATATTCGAATATTATATATTTTTATTTACATATACCTCAGTCGGTAATTATAAAAATCAGTATATTATTGTACAAAATTAAATGTTTCCTATTGATAACCAAAAAGTGAATAATGTCCTCCCACTCATCTCCATGGGTCAAATATAAAATAATGCATGACGTAAAGACACTCGGGGAAACTCGAGGAACAACTCTGTAAAAAAAAAAATTCTAAAAAAATTTAGTAGTGTCGTAAGAAATTTGGTATATAAAAAAAGCCTGTTATTTTATATTATAAGTATATTATAAGGATTTACGGTATGAATCAGATAGTGAATAAAAAAAACCAAAATACGTCCACTACCTATGTTAATACACAGAGACTACAGATTGATATACATTACACGAATACTGACTGAAATCAATGACAACAGTTTATATCAGATTGTTCGTAGAATCGAAGTTGATAGAACACATATTATATTATAATAATTATTACGCTTTACTGTTCAATAATAATAATATGTGTAAGCGCCCAGAAATAACGTTTGCTTTGATTTATTAACTACTACAGATGATTTATCCAGTAGGTATTATGTTCGTTGAAGTGACGTGATTCAGTTTTCTCATTAGACTCGTGTAGGATGAAAATCGTGAAAATCGAATGAGCCTGCATGTTTATCATAAGACCGTCCGACCACTAGGTAGAACCTACATAAATTTATAGTCTTACACGATACAATATGTTATTAATTGCTTTCGATTCAAACCCTTATTCACGCGGGGAAATTATTATTTCTTCCAAAGATTGTTTTCAACACTTTTGGTTTACAGTGTTTACGTAGAAACCCTATGTGTAATAATATTGTGTCTAAGTTATAGAATTTTTCGGTAACATTATTTAATTTACATATGATATGGAAATGTCACGTTTTAGAACTCGCAAACATTTGGATGTGTTATGAGACACTTGCACAGTTACACGGTGTGAATAATTCCAATTGAACGAGGAATTGTTATGAGAATTAATGACGGAGTATAACAAATCAGAACAACCGAGAGGAACCGATTTCAAATTGGCACATGGCCGGCATGTTGAGTTATATCGTTATACGTATACCTTAAGCTTTATCCCAGCTTACTAGAATATTCATTTCATAGGGTTAAGCAGTCCTTTATGTGGTTTAAGATGAGGCGACACGACTTCGATAATCATCCGCAAGTACCGGAAATCGACTGTATGGTACTCGCTTTATGTCAAAATAATGCAAAGCACTTATGAGAGAGAGACGGAGCGACCACCTACGGTTATACGATATAATATTTCAATCCGAACATGGTGCAATGATAGTTAAGTACCACAGTATTATTTCGATTGGAATGCAGGTGGCTATATTAGTTTTCAGCTGTGCGGTATGAGTTATAGCACTCACGGGTACGTCAAACGAATTTTCATTCTTTGGCACAGAGATTAAACTCCCTAAACTGGTTCAGTTTTTTATAAAAGTATGAATTCTTCGTGCGTTTACGGTGGAGATATTTTAACCATAAACAAAATGCTGTACTCCAAAAAGATATTTTTAGTATCGTTTCGTTGCGATAGTAATAATTTATTAAGCTCAATTTGAGTACCGCAATGACGAGTTCGAGCATATAATCATTTAATGTACCTGGGCACGTGTGTGTAGCTCAACATACGATCGGCACTGTCCATCTCTGCACCTGTGTGTGGTAATGATTAAACTTCTATATTCTATGTTGCGTTTAAATATTCCATACAAAATCAGAGTTTTGAAGACTGCAAAATGAGTAGAATTTACTTTTTAACGTGGTCACGTGGGCGATTGAGCAGAAAACATATCGGTATTATCTATCTATCTAAATAATTAAAACAAACATATTGTATCAAATAAAAAGTTGTAAACAACATATCTAAATAATAATAATAAAAAAAACAACTTGTTGTCAACATGTTAGAGTGATACTATAACACACACACACACATATATATATATATATATATATATATATATATATATATATATATATATATGTATAGCGGTTTCGTGTAAATGATTTTTTCCATTGATACCCCTTTAATCTCCTTAAAGGTTGAATTTTAGAAAATAGTTCCTCAGTGGAACACTATATCATAAGAGTAAACTATATTGATCAAATATTATCCTTGTAGCTTCAGTGATAATGAATATGGCATATTAGACAGTCAGTCAATAAGGACATGTTATTTTTTATTTTAACTAGATAATAACCAGTGCACAATACTCGTAACTGCAAATATTTTTGAATAGTCTTAATATCAATACATTATTCGATATATATATATATATATTATATAGACGTGGTAGTATTCCGTCAGTGTGTGTGTGTGCGTATGTGTGTGTGTGTGTGTGTGTGTGTGTGTGTGTGTGTGTGTGTGTGTGTGTGCGCGCGCGTTCTCAATATACGATACATCTGGGAACGTTGACAGGTTCAATGCCATTACAGTTCACTGAATTTATTCTATAAAAAAGGAGAAACAATAAACATCGCACGTATATTTTAATCACTTTTGTTTTTGTGACCACTATTGAGCCTCAAGTACTGACTCAAGTGTGTATACAAATAAGAATTTGGTCAAAAGTCAAATAAAACTTGGCCATTAAAATAAGAATATAAAATATACTCTGTATGTGACCGGAATATTTTTTTCGAGACAGACCGTAAATAATCACGTAGACAGAGTAAATTACAGCACAATGGTTTTTTTTTTTCGCTAATCCCACATTTTCAATTGCATTATTGTTAAAAAATATAACATGCTGAAATCGAACAAATATAGTTAAAGTGTTTACGAGTTATTTCGTTTTCGAGACTAATACTCCGATCGTAAACAAAACGTGAACTGCATTGACACTACAGTAAATATGCCCAATTCCCGTACAAATACATAATATAAATCTAATTCCACCTTTACGTCGTCAAACCTCCAACCGCATAAAATATTTATTATTATTACAGTCGATTTATTGGCTGCGCCGTTACAGTGAAACTCTGTAAAGTATCATTTGGACGACACCTGTTGATCGGATTGATATCTCATTGCGCTGAGTATATTAAATGCCGGCATCAAATAATTATCACGTGTAATTTTCACGATAGATTTACTTGAGCGTCGACGAGACGAGATTAAATACATTTGATCGCGTCTATAAATGTGTAGAATATATTTTAATTTTTTTCAAAAAGTAGAAGGAAAAAAACTAAGCATAGAAGAACAGGACTGCATATCATCTGATACTGCACACAATAGTCGTAATAATTTTAGTTGGTTGGAATCATATTATATTATTGCCTTGTAGTTATAAAATATAATATTATTTAGTATACGCGTAAAGTATAGCGAACAAACTGAAAACCATCCGAAAACATTAGTTTTGAGAAAACGTCTCATAGTGCCTTATGTGGTATTATCTTCTAAGTGATAAGCATCTCACCGCAGATACCGTTCAGTATTTATATACGTAAATGTTTTACCGTCAAATGGATTTTCATGCACATCTCGTTAACTGATTACTACGTAAATATTTCGAAGACTACGTGTCGTGCGCATAATATGACGGTTTACGCTTGGTGTTTTTACATACGACGTGCTTTCTCGGGTCATTTGTGATAAAATTGTTGTTCGAATTTCGCTCAAAACCCGTAAAATGTTTTTCGTAAATGAATAATTAAATTCTAAACGACTCGCACAATATATATGCGACGTGTATACAAACAACGGCGTGTGTATATATTGCCGAGACAATAATTAGTTTACCAACACGGTGCGCGTACAGTTACTATTTAAGACGACGATGGAAATCGCATCGAAATCATTTATTATTTATGTTGGCGAACTGATATTCTAAACGGCGCGGATGCTAACCTGTATAAAAATGTATATTAACTCTTAAAAATACTATTATTATAATTTTCAAATATGTATGTATATATTTTATTAATATAA
The DNA here is from genome assembly GCA_025469195.1 of Chaitophorus viminalis. Lineage (NCBI taxonomy): Eukaryota > Metazoa > Arthropoda > Insecta > Hemiptera > Aphididae > Chaitophorus > Chaitophorus viminalis. The sequence goes on from JAIPRK010000979.1 coordinate 101,724, forward strand.
AATACGCGTGAAACTTAATAATAATAATTCGATGGTAGTTTAAAGTTAAACAATGGTTTAACCTAAATTTATATTTGATGATCCTTTAAGATTATTGTACGTGCATTTGGATAATAATTATATTCTAGTTGCTTGGTTCGATATACTTATCCAACATATTTTGGTTTCAACGTTAAACATAAAATGATATTAATTGTATACATTATTTAAAGTATACAGAGCAACAATGGATAATGTTTTACCCACATAATAGTGTATGACCACACGCACTGTCCAATCGATTCAGACCGAACACCGACTGTTGTTGTATTGAACTACTAATGATTTTGTACAATAATAAGAAAAAAAATGTAAATTCCATGTACGATGTTTTATTGAGCATGATTGACCGAAGTTATTTGATCATCAACCACAGCGTGTTTTGACATTATTAAAAATGTATATTAGTATACTTATACTCGATTTCATTGGAGTAGAGAAAAATGTTTACGCCCTCAACATTATACGTGCATTTGCCATACACGATCGCGAAATTATTCACTTACATACATATTAACATCGTTTGTGCCAGCTTAGAAAACGCCGCAAGACGGAATATTCACCGAATTATTGTTGTATCACATAGGTAAGCTTTTTAAAGTAGCTATTCCCGAATAGTGGTCATTTTAATACAGCCAATGATTTTTATATAAAAATCAAACGAACACGTGAAAATTTCAACTACATATTGCTATTATTTTCAAATAGATATGACTATTATAATTTATTGATTTCCACCCCATATAGAATGGTAGAAACTAAAGATTTTTTAATCATACATTGCTTTTTTTAAAAAAAAAAAAAAACTATACCTTCTTATATCATGTTCATATAATATTATTTATAATCCAGCTATAATAGTAATACGTATATGTATTTATTTTCACAACTATTTAAAGTGTTTACCTTGAACTGTTATACGTTTATAGGAATAGCGTTTTTTCTAACGAAATTAAAGAGGTCATTTAAAATATTTCGCTCACATTAGTAATAAATAAAATGATGGCCTCGCAAAGTTCTTGAAAAGTTGAAGAAAGACATGAGATACTTTTTCCATATTCCCCAAAACAAAATGCATTCAAGTGAAGCAGGACAATTGTTTCTTTCATAAATTTTCAAAGAAAAATCGTTAAACCAATTGGTTACGAGCATAATGCACTGGGACTAATTAAAACTATTTAAAATCCTGCTATGTTTTAAAATTATATGGATTGATCATCTCATTCATTGCAAATTCGACCGATTTTATTTATTTATTTTTTTTTTAATAACATCAATGTCCAACCTTAAAAAATTGCTGTCTTCAAATTTTAGATTCTGAACGGAGTGATGGAATCTATTGATTTTACAATGATGTGTGTTTTTTTTTTTTTTTTGTCTGACGATACCTTTTTTTGCAGTAAAAATGCTTCGATTTGCTTAAATAGCAACTTTTCTGAAAGGAAAGTGAATGTAGATGGTACTTGGGCATGTCGAAAATACAACTTTTTTAATACTTTTTGAAAAAATCGAAAAAAACGATAAAAAAATTACGAAAAAACGGGAAATTTTACGCAAAATCACGTTTTTACAAACTACATTTTTTTAAAATACTCTAACTCAAAAACGAAAAACCACAAAAACTTGAAATTTTCACGAAATCTGTATATTGGTGTTCTCTATATATGGTTAATTTTTCAAAGTATTTTGACTTATTTATAGACAATTTAAATTTTTGATTTTGTAAGTTTTTTTTTTTAAAAATATCTATAAAATTTATTTGGCTATCCAAAAACTCTTGAAAGTCATCGTAAAAGACAGGCTACTACAGTAGGTTTTACTCAAATACATACTACATAAAAAAACTACTCGAATATTCATACTATAGATAATATAAGCTATGGTAACCGACTTTTTAATTCATGAACATACTGTATGTACTATGATACACACAAATTTATACTATAAAAACGTGTCATTTTCTACTGATTATATTTTAACTTTACGTGATTCCGACCAGTATTTATGTATTACACGTATAATCGGCTGCCCTCTTATCATTTTTCGATACCTTAACCATTGATTAAATATACGTTTATTTAATCAATGCCTTAACCATGACGACCTTTTTCCCTTTTGTTTGCTATTATGATACATCTTGGAGGGTAACTTGATTATCGAATCAAAACATGTATAATACGTGTTGTAACATATTTTTAAATGTTTCGCTTTTTATTATTATTTTTCCATCATAACAATTTGTGCTCGTTTCTTTTGTTGTGAACTCTGTCTGACATAATATCGTTATTTCATATCCAATTGAACGGGTGTCTTTTCGTTTAATTTATTTATTTATTTATTTTTTTTTTAATGGGTTGATATCAGCACGCTTCACGTAATACAATTGTGTTCCGTCTTCTAAAGAGTTTTTCATATTGTTTTTATCATAAAATTTTACGTATATCGTAATTGTGTACGATTATAGTGGCATATTCACTAAACTTTTATCCTTGAAACATTTCAATGAGCCAACACAACGATTTTAATAAGAAAATATTTACTACAATGAGGAACTAAAATCATTTGTATGGCGATGATGAGTAAAAACTGAAAACTGTGTAAATGATTGAATCGTTTTATTAAAATAGTTTATTGACGTCTTACTCGTATTAATAATAACTATAACATGTCGAGTTCGCGTCTTGGAATTTTTTGTATTCAAACTGTTCAAGTACACAAAATGAAATGCTTTGGCGCTCTTCTTGGATATGCCGTCCAGTGCACATTCACGCACCTCCACGTGCACGGTCCTACCGGTATACCAACATGTTATGACTATTTAATTTCTCGCGAACAATAAAAAATTTAAATCATCATTCAAAATCCCATATTATGTTCGTTCGCATAAACGATACGAGTTGTTATTGTTAGAAAATATTACAACAAAACATACAGTATATACTTACTATAATATCATACTATATTACCTAGTTGCCTTTTATGGTTGATTTTTATTAATGTTAACGTTTACATTTAATTTTATGGCCAACGGTGAAGAACAGCCTATACCAATTATTTTATCAATTACAAATGCGTCGGCGACAATGCGTAATGTCTTTTAAATAATATTTCTATAACCCCATTAACAATAATAATATTTTTTGTATAAATTTGTTATAATAGTCTCATAATTTATATGGATTGTGCATTGTACATAGCTTTATGATGGATATTGTATATATATATTCCGAACCTCGGAAACGGATTTTTTCTTTGCAATTTTTCCAACAAATTATGAAACAAAAAAATATGTTTTGTTCTGAATGCTTGTGACATAAGTATTGTACCAAAAGCGTATGCGAATGCGTATCTTATAATATAATAATATAGAACTGCAGTATACAAGCGTATACGCGTGACTTGATTAAGTATAGTGATGCGATGTTCTTGTCAACCGATAAACACTGTAAATAGATTATGATAATCTAACAATATATAAGGTAATTTCACATTAGAAAACTATTGCACTGCCTTCCACATTTCCGTACAATCGCTGAGATCATTAATATTATTGTAAATGTATTTATTGAACTATTCGATTTATTATCGTATCATTGATCGATTATAATACCACTAAAACAATTAAGAATTCCAATAGCTTATATTTATAATTAATAATTATATACAATTTTGTGCACTTTCTTTGTAATAATTAGTGTAGAATATAGTAAACTATTACTATTTAATTTTGAAACTTATGCGTACATTTAATGGTTGGTTTGATCCAACTAATTTTCTTTAACAAGAAAAAGAGCAAAAATGTTAATTTTTATTAATACTTTCGTTTCAAAAATAAAATAACATTAAAAATAATTACTATGACGAACGCTTATCATGGTTCCTGATAAATGCTAAAATGATAAAAGTGTATAATTATTTTATCAAAACTATAGTAAATATGGATTATATAATTCGAACTCTTTGTTCGATACTTCACGGAAACATTATGTTTTACTTATTTCTAAAGATCAGAAAAGCTATAGTTTAATAAACATTAGACTCCGAGTATGGAATTTAGAAAACAATTTTCCGTTTTATTTTCGTAATACAATTGTATGATGTAAATATGCATAAATAGAATAAATAGAAAATTGGATCCACATAATCATGGTACATTATTCTTTGAAATTTTTAGAATCTCTGATACTTATATAAAAAAAGATCTTTTGAAATGTTATTAAATTCAGTTCAATATACATATTTAGATATATCTCTTTCGAAAAAATATGTTTCTTAAGATAATAGATTAATAATTATATTTCTATCCATATTATAATCCTAAGATATTTTCCTCGATGTTAAAAATGCAGAAAATTTGAAGAGGCTATTTGTTTTTCTTACACGTATTTTAAAATTAAAATAAATCATCACCAATCATTTGTACGAATACTAATAACTTTATATTTCTATTGAAAAGTATATTTTCAGAATAAAATATAAGTTCACGGTCTGCGTTTGACAATTTTGAGCCGCAAACGTATTGGGTGAAAGCTGAGTGGAAAATGCTATCCTATAGCACCACACTTAGCTCAAAAAATCTTTATTCGAAACTAATAATTTAGCAATTCTTTCAAACATAGTATAAAAATAAATAAAACTGACACAACAAAAACCAAATCGACTTCTGTTTTATTAAAATTTCGAAAAATACAAATAATCATATTAAACTATGAACTACGACAGCAAAGTAAATTAAATTACTGTTTTCTAACTGTCAAAATGAATTTCAAGTTATCTTTCGATCGTCTAACTGATCGTCAGTCTTACGTTGGTGCGCTAACGACAAAACGGCGACTCTTTTGCATATGACTGGTAGTTGTATCTATATGACTTACAATAACGAATGGGGAATTTAACCTTTTTTTATATTAATTTAATTGTCTGTCTTAAGTTTTCCCTAGTAATATGTTCGTAAAGTTCGCGCTAAACGTTTGACACATTAACCGTTGCGGTATTTTTATCGAGTGAATTTCAGCGCTTCCTGTAGTGCACGCATTTTCACCATACCGGACGTCAAAGAAGTTTAGGACATGCAGTTTACCCTTTCTAAGGGGAACAGTATGCAATGCCGTACTCTGTGAAGTGGTCTTGAAACAATGGATTTCTGTCCAGGTACGAATGGAAAACGCCAATCATCCGCCCAAATAGAAGCCGATAAACACTTATAAATACGTGAGTATAATACTTATAAATAGCAAGAAGTGAAAAAGTTTAATTTTAGCAAAATATTAAAATGATTAATTCGCTGTACAGTTTATAGTTGAATAAAGACAATGAAGTAGAATAGTTTGTTATATTGTATATACCAAATAAACATAATGAGTTGAAATATTCCAACTTTAAGTCGACAAGTAGAAATTACTATAGGTATAAACTTGGTGAAAAGAAAAGATAATATATTTTTAATCAGCACCTGGATCACACCGTAAACTTTGCAGACTTACATGTACATATTATATACACTTTTAATCAAGTAGCTTAATAATCAAGTAAATGCATATAAATTTGATTCGTTTAAATCGTAATTATTTAAATTGCAAAGGAACTTTTTACTCAGTCGTTTATTTACCTATATAAGGGCGGCGCCCAAGATAGAACGGAGAAAGTTCGAATATCTTCACGAACAAACTCAAATTTATTCAGAAAATATCGAAAAAACATTCAACGTTTTGTGAGAATTGTGTAATATTTAAACGCATAACGATTGAATTCAATAACGTATTAAGTAAAAATTATTAATCTACAAAAGCACCAAACTGTAAAGAAGTGAATGAAACAAAATAGAGAGATATTCAATTTATTACCATCCTAAAAACTTAAGTTGTTGGTTATTAAATATATGTGTTATACACGCTGTTACG